>WBMW01006453.1:171804-207680 GCA_013396635.1 Penelope pileata | reverse complement strand
AAAAAAAAAAAAAGAGAGAGACTAAATCATAGTTCTCATTCCTGTGCTAAAACTGCATGATTGGAGTGTTGAAAAAGCGAAATCGGGATATCAATATTTTATATACATTTTATTCTGGCATCCTCAACCATTTTCTCAATCCAATGAACATCTGAAGCAATTGATTCTTAAAATGTAAGTCAATAAGGGAAGATTATTGTGAGATTACTTATAAAGATTTCTAGCCCACATTCTTGTAATCCAAAGTGATTACTTGTATCATCATACTGACAGGTTTATCTTAATAAGAAATGTTTTGAGCTGTGAGAATTTATGTTTTTATGCTCAATTACAGTTTTATGTTAGAGGTATTAGGTAGGCAATAAAAAGGTCCTACGTTACATCTATTATTCATTTTTCAAATCCAAAGTCATGAGGTAAGATATCCTTGGAAATGAAGTTCTCTTGCCTTTATTAAGCAGTTTGTATTAATTCCACTTAGCTCAAACCTCAGTATTGTAAGATGGGAAAAAAGTATGTCATAAATTACGTAACACTTGGTAACACTACACAAGAATGGTACTTTCCTCTAGTTAGGACTGGATTTCCATTACGTGAAGCACTGTATAAACATAGAAGGAAATACAGGCAGTCTGTGCTATAAAGAGTTCACAATCTAAACTCAACAGAACATAAAATAGGAAAACTGAGAATCTGGAGAGTCTGTGCATGCCTCATTTAGAATAGAGCAAAATTATCCTTCTAAGCAAAGTAAAGACTATAGCATCAAACCACAATACACTAATTGTAAATTTAAGAAATGATGCAAAAATGATATTAAATATCTGAAAAGTCCCTATATCTGAATTTGAAAAAAGTGACAACAGAATTTTCTGCACTCCTGCAGATATAGTACTGTACATGCTGCTAATGCAGATGAATAACGTGAGACAAAGCTCAATGACCACAGTTTGCTGCAGGTTAAAAAAAAAAAAACAGAGCCACAATAATTATGCTCGTTACCATGATGAGTTAGTTACAGTCCAGTAAAAGCTCTAAATGTCCTCTGTGATTTCAATTAAGTTGATACTAAGAAGGAAGCCTAAGGAAAAATTTCAACATTACCCTTTATTTCTGCACAGCACACTGAAATACTCTAACGTAAAAATTGCATAGCTCATTTTTTAATTTCTAGCAATGATGTCTGTATTAACTATACCCTAATATTGGAACATTGAGCTAGTCTGTAGGAATTACAGGACAGAACCTGTAATGATCATTAATTAGGTAGGTTGTAATTTTTCCTCTTTTTATTTCTTGTCCAAAGTGTTCCTTAAGAGGAAGCATCAAATCTTTTGGCAAACAGTGTGTTGATACGCACAGTCACTAAGCCTTGACAAGACAGCACAGTGAGATCTGAAGCCTGAAACGGGAACATCCGTTTAGTGGAATAGGGTAACTGAACCATTCATAACTCATCAGTAAATTATATTGATTAGATTGGTTAAAGATGTAGCCAATAACCAGCCTGCTTCAATGTAAGAGTAAAGAAAACGCTCCCAATTCTACAGTCTCATGACTCTTACACATCCTCATTCATCACTGGACATTCTTGCATGAAGAACCAAAGGGCATCTTCTTGTGCCTAAAATCACATGCTGTGGGGGAGTAAATTACCTTCAGTATTCAAAGAGATCAAAATTGAAAAGCTCATTAAATCACACTTATGCATCAGACTGAAGACAAATTCAGTTATAGATGTGCTTTGAAACCTTGGGAAGATACTAATTAATAAACAAACTCACTATAGGAAGCATTTTTCCATAGACAAGAACCCAGTATTAAAATCTGGGAACGCTTACTGTATGCCTTTCTATCCAAATTTGCCAATCCCATATTTATAATTAGACTATTTATCCACTGCTTGATTCAACAGAGATTTATTTTTTCCAGATTTATTTCTGTGAAAGAAAGCAAAGGTTTGCACAACATTTTTAGGAAATGTTATGGGGGAATCTGCATAGTCTTTTCTTGTTAGCATGACCTGTGTGACAGCAGGTGACATAATAAGCTCTGTGAGCATAATCAGTGAGAAAATAGATTCTCCATGACTGCTTGTGCTGAGATGATGCTTGCCCAAAAACAGAAAAGTGTGCTTGTAACTCATGTGGTCTGGGCCAGCAGGCTGCTCACACCTAGCTGAGTGAAGGGCTTCTGCGTGAGACCACAGCATCCTGGGAAAAACTGGGGAAGGATGTTGAGAGACTCGTAAGAATGTATCTAAAGTCTCTAAAGTGTCTCATATTGTGCTTTATTTGTTGTTATATTGCTGACATTGATTCATTGATTCACTGGTTGGCATAGTTTACTGTCTTCCAGTCAATTGTTGAGCAAGAAAAAGAAAAAAAAAAAGAGGCTATTCTGTTTTGCTATAATTCCCAACAAAGCAGGCATAACCTGTTCTAAGGAAGCTGAGCACATGCCTTTCTTACTAAGTCAGAGCTCACTTCTGAAATGGACGTGAGCACCACGGCCAGGTGGCGTAATGCATCACCATCTATGCAGCACATCACTGAGAATCTGGATCAGGTATTGTGTGAAGTTTTCTGAAGGTGAAAAAACAATCCTCTACAGCTTGCATGCCTGAGGTTAGGAATAAATCATTGTCTGTGCCCAATAACAATGCATCCTGCAGAAAATACTGCCTATGAAACAATGCCAGGGTCACTGTGAGCTTTGCTTAGCTGCACAGGTGGTGGTTACGAAAACCTTGTGTGGGGCAGGCTGTTCACTTGACTTGAATCAACCTTCAGAGCTGTCACTCATAAAGAGAGCATTACTGAGAAAATTATGCAAGTTTGAATATGCTTTCCTCATCTCAAACTTGTTTATTCTCTATACTACTGTTTCTCTGACTAGACAGTTGTTTAGGATAGGTATTGATTACATACAAATAGAGTGTGCAAAGTGTGAATTCATTGTGTATAAATTAGATTGAGTATTATGGTTATGTACTTTCAATTCTATCTCTAATTCCCTATGTTCTTTTTAATATATTTGTGTATCACTAATATCATTAGAAGTCTTGTCAATTGTACTGAGAATAACGTAGTTAATGAAGCAAATATACACAATTTGTAAGCCTGGGACGTGAGGTGTCTTTGATATTTGCCAAGGTAAAGGAAAATTCCTAAATTTTAAATCCCTTACTATAACCATATAGAATTTTAAAAATATATTAAAAATAGCAAATATGATATAAGAAAAGGGTAATGCCTCCCTCCATTATCCCCACAAAAATAGAAATAAGTAATATTTCTATTAGTGATAACAAACTACTACCAACACCCCACAAAACATTCTACAAAAACTAGCTATAATGTTTCCCATTGAATTTCTTTTCTTTAATCTTTTAACATTTTGTAAGGAATTTAGGGGCAAAGTAGCTACATCAAAATTTCAACCCATTTTAAGAGAGTAGAAATGACTGTACTGTACTACCATATTGCTCAGTGCTTCCTCATCTGGATTCATATAAGCATCCTCTGGACAGATTCATGTCCTGAAGCACTACTTCCAGAAGTCATGCACCAACCCATAAAGAAAAAAAGTTCCAGGATTTGAGCACTACATTCGCATTGTCAGCATTAAGCTGTTAAGCACCATGCAGCACCATTATCAAAGTTCATAGTCATAGCTCCAGTTGTTATTTGAACTTTGGTGTAGTAGAATGAATATTTATACTTTCAGATGACAAAACTATGTTGTGGCATCTCAATGAAGTTTGGATATTCACAGAATTGAGTTCCTTATAATTACCTTAGACTCTGTCCTACACTTTCCACAAAAGCAGTGTTCACAGATGTAAATAAGGCCAAACTTTGAAGTAAGATACATACAGATGCTCTTTGTCAAGCTTGTGTTGCATTCACCGCTGTTAAGCCAATGAAAGGAGGAAGAAATTAGGATTTTAAAAGCCAATTTCCATCCTTGGGAACATCAAGTGTAGACCCCTGTGCTCAAGGCCAGACATATAAGAGAGAACTGATAGGCCTCTGCTGCCTTGGAGTTCCTCAAGAAAAAGCCAGAAGTTTCAGCAGAGACTTCCCCAAACAACTTTTAAGATGGCACAGCAGGTGCTCCTCACTAACTGAGGCAATGAGCTCTTGACCTGGAAAACCAGAAAAATGAAGTGATAGCACGCTGTTCCTTCTTCAGCAGGAAATGGATTATGCCTCTGTACCAGTAAAGTAGACAATAAGCTCCTGCATCTGAGGAATCCTTTTCTTTGCCTTTTGGGGAAGATTTGCTTCACAGGAGAAAGTGAATGCAAGAGAGCACTGCTCTTGAGCCTCTGTTTGTCAGAGAGCAGGGTACAGGGTTTGACAGTATGTGAAAGCCTGCTGCAAAGAGACAGGACTAATCTGTTCTCACTTCCATGGGGTATAAGAGAAGGTGTAAAGGAGCTTAATTTCAACAAGAAAGATTCAGGTTAGACAGTAAGGAAAATTAGCATAAATGGTAAGAATAGAGAAGCACTGGAACAGATCATCTCAGGTGATTGTGTTATCTCCATGGAGAAATTAATGAAACATCACTGAAGAAACACATTTGTAGAGCTAACTGAAGAGAGAGAGAGCAAGGGGCAAGAGAAAGAAATGGCATGCTGAAGTCTCTTTCATCCCTGGTTTTTATGATTCATGATCTTTTGATCCTTACTTTAGAGCATATAATGGTTAGGTAATGAGCAATCATTCTATCTGGGAAAAAAAGAAAAAGCGGGTCTGGCAACTGAAATCTGCTGATATTGCATCCAGGCATACAGAGTGATATCTGAATATTCATAGAAATACTCGTGTCACAGAAACACGTGTAGTGCTCTGTGTGCATAAATACATTCAAACGAGATTCAAGAGGAAAATGTTATACTCCCTTACTAGTACTTAGAGAAACTGGTCAGCAATCAAACCAAACCGGAAAAGCGGATGGAAGGGAAGTAAACATTTGGGAATAAACTCCCCTCCAAGAGACACATTCGGGGAAAATTACATTTTCAGATGTTGACATAGCAATAAAGAGAATACAAAAACACTCATTACTGATAAACTGCACATACTTAAAAACTCTTGTTAGCCTTCCTCACTCACTGAAAGATTGGCTGTTGGCTACAAAAAACATGTGATGTGGTGAAATGAAAGCACATTCCATTTGTTCTGAAACTGCAAAACTTAACAATTATGCCTAGATGTTTAGCAAGCAGAAGTGTTAAAATCAGTTTCGAAGTAGATTAATAATACACTACTTTCTTAGTTTACCTTCTCTTTAAAACCAAAGGTATACATAAGGCGCATTAACAAATATAGATGTTATAAACAGAAGAATCAAGTTTTACATCAAAATGTAAAAAGGTGTAAAGTTTACATCTTAGCATAAAGTAGTAAGAAAATGGACAAAATCAAACAGAGCTCATCTGAAGCTTTCCTTCATTATATATCCAGATTCTGTCAAGAAAACTGCATGAACTTCACAGACTCCATCAGACTGAACTCCATTTCAGGGCATGGTTTGCACAGTCAGCTACACTATCACTTTCTTAGAGTAGACTGAAGTCTAGTGAATGATTGTGCACAGATATCTCTATTTGACTGTTATTTTAAAGATTACAGGATGAATGAACAGAGGTCATTTATTCTTTGAGGCTCAAAGAAATGAGCCTTACAATCAAACGTTGGGATTATTGACGCTACTGATTGCTGAAGCAGAAGACAGCAAATATTTTTCAGTTTTTAACCTATCTGTCCACAGTGAGCTACCAAGCAGGCAAGGATGCACAAGCCTAGGTAATAGCTGGCACTTCTTGCCATTCACAGCTAGCTGCATTTTGGCTCTCAGGTATCTGCTGCTATCAACTTTCTGATGTTTGCAATTTGAGCCCCACCTCCTGAATCCTACAATCAGATTGAAGGGCTAGAGTAGTCTGATAGATATAGTTATCTTTTGCCTCACTTTAATCAAGGCAGTAGCAAACAGATTTTACTATAAATATCAGTTCCCAAACTTTCAGAATCACAGAATTGTAGGGGTTGGAAGGGACCTCTAGAGATCTTCGAGTCCAACCCCCCTGCCAAAGCAGGCACCCTACAGCAGGCTGCACAGGTAACACATCCAGATGGGTCTTGAATATCTCCAGAGAAGAAGACTCCACAAACTCCCTGGGCAGCCTGTTCCAGTGCTCCGTCACCCTCATCGTGAAGCAGTTTTTTCGCATGTTGGGACAGAACATCCTGTGCTCCAGTTTGTGGCCATTTCCCCTTGCCCTGTTGCCACAGACCACTGAAAAGACTCTGGCTATGTCCCTTTGCCTCCTGCATTTAAGATATTTATAGACATTGATAAGGTCCCCTCTCAGTCTTCTTTTCTCAAGGCTGAAGCTAAATAACATTTTCTGGTCAAAGGTATTCATCAGAAATACTGACGTTCTTCTAACCTACAATATGAAAGAGATTTGGAACACCCTCAGGTTCAGATATTCTTGTATGAAGATATTATTCATCCAGTGCTACTGTATATAACAGCAGTAGATCACTGTGCCTATTTTAACATGCTTAATTCAACGTGTTTTGTGTTTCATATCCTACCTAGCTCTATTATCAACACCAAAGGACTTCTCTGTCTTCATTGTTAACTACCTTTATATACTAATTGTCCCTTAGTATAAGAAACTAAAATATGTGAGCTGGTCTCTACTAAACAACTACTACTTTTATCTAACTACTTCTTTTATCTAGCTTTCAAAATGAAGGCTTATTATGGTTAAGGTAATATGCTTTGTGCAAATCACCTTGTAAAATGTAAACCTTTTTCCTATGAATTGCTCTGTTTTAAAAATACTTCTATGCATAGATGCCTTTTGCAGCCTACCTTTCTTTATACGTTATTAGACACAAATCCAAAAAGAAAATGGAAATATGACATGCTACAATAATTCACAGTGGAAAACACATTAGATGTGATACAAAAGGAATAGCTCTGGCTAGAAAGCTTCTGAAATCTTTCTGTAATTTTTGCTATAAATTATGCGTCTCTTCAGGGCAAAGAAAGACACACAATAGTGTGTAATGTCACATCATTTTTCCATACGATAGTAAATACAATCATCCACACAGAAGGCACTCAGGAAAAAGCTCACATTATGGTGCTCTTGGTTATTGTCTGAGCTGAATGCTTGAAAAGTTAACCTTGAAACTTTGAAAATGGTATTTTCTCAGAGTAATACAGTTTTTCAGATTAAATATTAAGGATTTGATAAATGATGACAAACCTTGAACTGATTAATAAATCAATTTGTCTTACTCAGTTTTTTGCCTTAGAAGAAAATTACATAAAACTGAGAAATAGACAAAGATTCTCACTCAACAGGAGACAGAAATAACTTCTGAGTAAAGCTAAATTTTTAGCTTTATCACTGCAAGTTGAGAAAATAATAATGTAATAGCTTCTCTCTCTGAGAATGGTAAGGCCTTTTATCCACGTTTGCTTACTATGTACAATACTATAATATGCATTATATAAATGCTTACCACTAGTAAAGAGACATGAATGTTTCCTGTCTTATTTCTACTAAACCAGGTATGTGAATGTAGCTGACTTTCTACATATTCAAATTGTACAAAATCTAGCAAATACCATATCCGAGTTTGGATTGCTGGATCAAAGACGTTGTGATAATTGGGTATGACTGATCCTGGCTTTAGGTAAGGGAATATAGTTGATTACCTTCTGTTCCAGATTCCTTTTATATAGCACTATAAGATATTTAAATTCGATGTTACCAACCCATCTTATCCTACCCGTGAGAAGAAATGGGCAGAAGTTAATAAGGGGAAAATACTACCTGATTAGTCTCAGACTAAACATTCATTTCATAATATACTGAAGAATGTCTGGCTAAACACAGATATAGCTGGTTTATTGTTTCCCTCTGGAAAGGGAAACATATTTGCCTAACAGTTTGATAATCTTTGATTATTGAAAAGAAAATCCTATTAGGGACTAAAGACAGAGGATCCCCACCTGATACCAGAAATCCTGTTTTTATAATCAGTGATATTATATAATCATTTTTTATTCAGTGATAAGCTCAGAAGGATTTTAAGAGAGCAAGCTGCATAGCTGAGTCCAACAAAGTGCACTATGACTGCTGCAGTACTACATACCAATATCAGAACAATGGGATATTATTCAATAATTATAAGTAGCTATTGGTAATGATGGTCTAGCAAGTCTCAAAATTCAACAGCTTCTTTCTACAGGTTCATCTCCCAGTATCCTCAAAGTCAAGATAGACACCTACAACAGCAAATCTAATCTTTGGTACTTGCCAGGAGTGGCACAAGTGATACTCTTCTTCGTAATATTCCCCTAGCTACTGTAAGCATTTTTCATTGCAACCAGTCTTTAATCATCCCTTCTCACTCATCACCCACAAATCAGCCTACAGTGTCCAAACATTCGTAATCATTCATAATTTTCAAGATCAGATACTCAGATATTGCATCTTTTTTGGCAAAAAAAGAAGAAAAAAGTAACAATGTTATGCTTCCTAGGAACAATGTAACTAGTACAAACTGATTCCTATCAATTATTTAGCAATACAGTCCCTGTGAACGTGTCTCATTTTCATCCCCCTCCTACTCTCCTTCGTCTAGCTTTTTATACCAGTTGTTTATTCAATAGAGAAATAGCATATCACCCCCTCAGATATTCAAAATACCTATGGCTATCTCCTTGGGTGTCTCATATACCTCTGAGTAGGGTCACAACCCATGGCAAACATATACAACAGAACCGCATCTCCGTACCAACTGGCTCACATGTCTGTGTACAGGAGACAGAATCACCATAGTGATGAACCTGCAACTTTGCAATACAGAGAAAACATACATAACATTCTTTGGGGCCCACTCCCCGTTGATAAATGTACTACAGATTTAAGGCATAATAACGATGTGGCATTTAGGTAAAAAAACATAGCTAAAACTAAAGACTAGCATTAAGGCACTACAAAATATATTCTGTAAATTCAGTAGATCCCTGTGACTTTACTAAGCTCAGAAGACTCTTTTTAAATGCCCTGAAGGATGGGATTGATTTCATATTTTACTCTTGGCAAACTTCCATATTTTATTGGCAAACCCAGATCTTTCATATTCAGTGAAAAATGTATGCATTTCAGTCATGCACTGTTTTCTGGAAAATTTTTCTTTTTTCTACTATGATGACTTATTTCTGTTTGTTATACACAGAATTGATACTGGTAAGACGGTTTCATATGCAATCACGTAACAATGGCTTTCCCGTTGAGTTTGTGAAGTACTAATTCCCAAGCAGTGTCGAGGAGGATCAGTTGACGTTTCTAGATCTTTGTGCGTGCAGAGATTTCACTTTGCATGATGTTGTTGTCAGTGGGGACTTCATTGTTTATTGGCAGTAGATTATTCACTGACAAATGCATTATTATTTTTTGAATACTTAGATTGAAAACAGTATCCATGCCACTCAAATAGTTTGTCTTCCCAGGCAAACTACAACTGAGTGCAGGTTTAACAGAGCACAATATTTTGATTAGTTTTTCCACTACTAACAGATAAATTATTTGTATATGCACAGACATGTTTCTCAAAAATAGCACTGTTTTTCAGTGCTTGCAACTGTGGATTATATATTTAAAAAAAAATCTGCAATTTTTTATATCTTGTATATCTAGCATCCATTTTCCTGAGCTTGTTAGTCTGTATAGCACACAGAGGACTGCATCCAAAATAAAACCTAACAGACGTATTCAAGTTTTAAGTTTGGTTCGTTTTTCCCCCAAAGAATCACTTTCAAGGTTTGCATCCTTAAAGCAGAGCAGATGAAAANTTTTTTTTTTTTTTTTGACTCCTCCTCTGCTGTGCGGTAGGCACATTAAAAAGACATAGCAGTCTATCTCAGTGTACATGTGCCATAGTAAAATGTGTTATTTACTGATAAAAACCACATGACAGCAATTTAAAAACAGGATTTATTCTGTCAGTGAAATTAGAGAGGCAGAATATCCTTTATGCCAAACGATTACTGTCTGGGTCTAAGTGTGGCGAACTGCCAGATCAATTATAATGGTGCAGAAGAGGAAATATGAAGACAGATTGGCTCAATTCTAAACAGAAGGATCAGTAAAATAGAAACCCAGGGACATTTTAATGCAACATCCAATTACTTAAAAGTGTATCTTTGACCTAAACTGCAGTTTTTATTTATATGATTTCTTCCTACTTAGAGTATAAAAAAAGGAAATCAACATACATTTGTACAAACCAGGTGCAAATAAAAAACACAGCAGTTCCACTGATATAACCCGTATGTTGATGCCTCTGATATATATTTCTGAATGTCAGGTTTTACAACAAATGCCTAGGAATAACACAGGACAGTATACTAAGAAGACGTGCAATAAGATTCCAGATACAATCTCATTAATATAGTGCTGCTTTTCCTCTTTGACTTGCAAATGATTAAAAAAAAGGCTAGATTGCTCTTCCTAGCCATGCTTCTTCCCTAGTGTTCATTATTTTATGGATAATCTACCTTTCCAAGTCCAGAAGTAGAATGGATAGCAGTGAGGTTGGTAGGTTAAAGACACTTAAAACTGGTTTACAGTTTTAACTCTACCATAACAGGAAATGACCACCACCCCCTCTCTCTTCCCTCCTCCCCCTAGAACATAAATGTGTTCTGTAAGTCTTTTTGTACTATTATTAATAATAATGGATTCATCTGAATGACAGGTCTCTATTACAGGTACCTAAAGCCACTGTGGGAAACATGAGTTTCAATGAAGGAGAGCAAAAGCTTAGTACTCTGGAGGATAAATTCATCAGCGCTGTATGGTGTGATCTGATCAGTGATCAGATGGAGTCTGAAAGCAATTGATTCAATTCTGATAAAAGTGGTTGAGGTTGATGCTCCAGAAGTGATGAAAAATTAGCGTGTAATCATAATTTCATAATGCAAAATGACATTGTTTTGAATGGGACAAATACCTAGGGCTCTGCAGACCTCACCACCATACATAGTATCTGCCAAATTAAAATCAAGAATCTAGAAACTGATACAATTCAATAATACTAGACACAGAAGACACTTTCAGGCTCTCATAACTGCATAACATTGGTTACACATGAAAGTGTTTTAGATTGCTATTTTACCAAACTTTACAATTAATTAAAATTCAGAGAGGTGCAGAAATGGGAAACTATACAGTTCAAGAGATTTGCATGGGAGCAAAAGGAAAATCAGACCCCTTATTTTGCAGCCTGCTGCATTATGGCTATCAAGAGGTTGCACAGCATATCAGCTCTTAAAGATACCCTTCGCTAGACTTTGCAGAAAATTCATGAAAAAAAAAAAAAAAGGAATGAAACAAGTTTTCTATTGAGATTCAGAAATGGTAAAAAGGAAAAAAAGAAGATAATACTATAAAAGATTTAACATTTTTGACTCATTAGGGAGAATGGTTCATGTTAAAAAGAACAGAGATTTAAAATGAATAATATTGCTATAAAAATCTGAAAATAAGCACAGGAGACTCTAATGCTAAGCACTGTCAGTCAGTACTCAATTTTCCATTTTTTAACGCACCAGTATGAAAATGTATTTATCCGACATAAATCTATCTTAACAATACAAAGTGTTCAAAAGAAAATTACGATTTTATACAATATATATAAAACTGGTTAACTGATAACTTAGAGTCAGGAATCATCATACCCTGGAGTGTACTTTGTTAGGGGGCCATTTAATATTACACAAGAAACTGGAGACAAAATACCATTCAGCTAACTGTAGCTCTGAGTAATTGTTCAGTTTCAAGCCAGCTTGTCGATGCGTAGAATTAATATTTCTATCTTGAACATATATGCAGGGTAATATAACTCCCTCTACTTTCATTTTATAGCTGCAGTATATAAAATCAGAAAGATCAATGCTGAGATGCCGTAATCATTTCTACTGTCATTGCTTTAGAAAGGATACTGAAAAAAGATGGAGAGAATGAGCTGTGTGAATGATTAAAAATTAGAAACAACCTGTGTTATAATTAGACAGCAAAACTGTGATCTATTTATGTAATCCTTAAAGAGGTTACAATTGACTTAACTGCCAATAAATGGAGACTAGAATTAAGGCATATATGTTTTTTTCCTGCTAAGGACAATTTACCACTGAAATAATTTGCCCATGTAGAGAAAGGATACTGCATTACTTCAAACCCTTAAATTGTGACCAGACAACTTTCTCAAAAATATGCTACAGCTCAAAATAGAAGGTTTGGGCTTAAACTAGAAACTAGTAAAACATTTTCTTTGCCCTCTGCTCGGTACGTCAAACCTGCTGATTGTTAATGGTCCTACACCGGTATTAAAATCCATGCATTTCTAAATGGTTCTCCACATTACCTCTTGCTCTTTCTAATTTACTACAAGATTCAGAGTGATGATTCTTCTCTTAAGGTTACCTTATCACTGTCACTTATCACTAATTCTTTTTCTTTAAAGGAATTTCATTTTCTTTTGTCAAGAAATAACCCAAAATACATTTTTCACAGTATGCAACTTATGCTGATCCATTAATGAAGTCAAGTCACCAGGGCAACTTCTAAAACCACTCATACTTAAAAACGACAATTGATGTGTTAAACCAACAGTGGAACACACTTGTGTATGTGCTGAGGACTGCCACCTGCTTTCTAAGGAATGAACATCCACCTGAAGCACCTGACAAGGCCCATAGCTCCCACCCTTGTTGGTCAGGAGTGCTCTCCCACATCTCTTTTTTATTCTCAGCCTGGAGATCTAGCTGGCCCTAAACACAATCACAAAGTCACTAAGTCACTCTGCTCTTGGTTCACAGACTCCAAAATCTGGAGAGTGAAGTTACTTTTTTTTTTTTTTTTTTTTTTTTTTTTTTAAAAAAGGGGGGGGGGGGGGGGGGGGGGGGGGAGGGGAGGCAGAAGCAAATTTCTAAGCAAAACCAAGGGAGCCACCTGCAGTTCCTATATGACTGGTCTGTCCACCCCTCTTGGTTCTTCCTCCAGCTAAGCCAGCAGGTGCCTGCTTGAGCTCTGGGCCAAGCACAAGCATCCCAGAGGGTGACTAGAGAGCAGAGTCCTTCCTGAAACTACAAATCAGGCATCCCCCCAACATTAAGGATACATAATTAAACACTCAAGCAGGAAATGTAGTAACTAAGTCCACATATGTGTTTTCAGCTGTATCCACTTACGAAGTGTATTTACAGGTTAGATAAGCTCTTTACTTATATAGCCACACTATAGTTCATGTAACAGTTGAATAACTCATGATGGCTCTAATGCTGCATCCCTAAGATCCTGAAATGTAGTTTATGTGGAACTAAATTTTCATTAAATTTTATCAGATCGCTTATATACTGTGGTGAACACCTCCGTCTTCCAAACAATTTCATGGGACCAAACACATAAAAATAAATTCTTAGAGAAATAGCATGTTTTTTAACGCAAGAGCTAAATTTGTACTTAATATGGTAATTCAAATGACTAGACACCTGCTAAAATACTACTTTGGATTTCTTTCACAGTATAGTCTGTAAGCATTAAGTTGCTTACTGACTCACTTCAGTCAGTCAGTTAGCCCTTAACTGTTGTAATGTGACACCATATCAATATCCGAAATAAAATACATTGCTGTGAACACTGGCAAGATTTTTGTCTGAGACAGGGTTAATGTAATTGCCAAGGACTAATAACTACTAAGGCACTGATTTGCTAGGATCTTTTTTCCCTTCCTGGAAACTGCATTTTTATCCATTACATTTGTGTAACACAGACAAGTTCCATTTCTGAGGGTTGTTCCTGGCTAGAATTAAGAAGCATTTCTCAACAGTTAGAAAATAACTAAAACAAATGACAGAAAATAGTGTATACCAACCCATCAAATCCTTTATTGGAGCCAAAAATAAATATTTCTGCAAATGACTTTTCACAGCTGGTTTGTGTCAAAATAAGGTACAAAGTGGCATACTCTCACCTGCATGCGTATTTTTCTCCATGCATAGTTTCCACAATGAAAAGATAAATCTTTCCTTGGTAAATCTCAACCTTCCTTCCTACTATTATAAAAATCCTCGATCAAAAGACCACAGGGTCTAACCACAACTCTCAGTGGTGGTAGAGGAAGTCAGTAGCTCCTCAAAGAAGCTTCCTTTGAATGGCACATACAGAAAAGTTAATTAGTTTAGTATCATAATATAGTCCCATGATATACAGCACAAAACAGTAACAGACTTCATATATATGGAACTGCTCGGTCTTTAACTTGCTTCAGAAGGTTAGAGAGAATTTTTTCTCCCTGAAACTAAGGACAGCAGAATGTATCATGAACAGATTTCCTCTTCACTAGTATTATTCCACTTGTCCACTGCTAACCTCTTCATGAGCAGGAATCCAATATTCCCAGCCCCAGCCACTCAGTCTTCCTGTTGCTCCCATTTGCCTTCCAATCAGTTCCATGAAGGAAACTAGTCCTCTTCCAGCTACTTAGTAACTGGCCCTATCAATACAGAATCATTAACTCGCTAAATAATTTAGTTTGGGAGTGACCTCTGGAGGCCACATGGCAAAACCCCCACCTCAAAGCAGATTCAACTTCACTGTCAGAGCAGTTTGCTCAGAGCTTTGTCTGGTTAAGTTCTGGAAACCTCCAAGGATGGAGATTGCACAGCCTCTCTGAGGAACGCATTCCAGTGCACTAAAGCCCACACTGCAATTTTTTTTTCCCCTCTATCACTAACACAACTGGTTTCTGTGCTGTCACATATACTACAGAGTGACTCAGAAAAGGAGATTATTTCTTTTCCTGAGTGTACTGAGAAATAATTTTTCTCAGTCCATCTCAGGGGTTCCATGGTTTCACCTATCAGAAGGGATGGCCCAGCTGTCCCCTCTGATCTCCCAGCCAACAGCTGACTGGGTGTTTCATTACTCATTTCAGTCAAAACTAAGTGATTTAGGGGAAAAACCAAACTATTAAAACTGCTCAGGCAAATCCATACCATTGACTTTTCCTTTTTTTTTTTTCCTGTTCTTTCAGCATAATTTTATGAATGCAGTTTTCCTTCTTACTTTTTGTATAATTTCTAAAGTTTGAGTGGTTTCATAGGTTACACATAGCTTGGTCACAAAGACAATCCATACTGGAGTAAAATAAATTCTTAATAGTGCTCTAGATGTTTAACCACGTCACCTGAAAGATATACAGGAAAACATCACCCAGCTAATTCCCTAGCAGGTGAACAAATAAATCAGCATTCTTTGTAATTACATTCCTTCACTTTGAGTTAAGATTTATTCAAGTTCGAGGAACAGCTGGTCTTCCTTGGGTGCTAGCTTGTATTCTGGATGTTCAAATTCTAGTGACTCTTTCTGAGGCAAAAATGTGGCCCCTATTTTCCAGCTGTTTTCCAAAATGGTAAACCAGTTGTCAAGCTGTGCAGAGCTCCCCAAAGGATTTCACTGAAGGCCCAGTTGTTGTAAGAGGAATATGAACTTGCTGTGACTGCAAAATGAATGCTTCCATGAATGCTGGTATTTGAATGAAGTAACATTTGGTCAAGCTGTCCTCAATGCACGCATCTACACACACATGCACATATCTATACATACGTATGCATACATGCCAGTCATGGTGCAAAGCAAGGATTCTGGGGGACTGCCAGCAGACCTCAAGGACACAAACTCACTGTAGGAGATATGCTGTTCCAAAGATCACTTACTATGGCACAAAATAACTCACTTTTCCAAAAAATTTTAGTGGTTGCCAGATAATACAAGTTAAATGCATTAAAGTTTCTCTGAAGTAATACTTCTATACCAACAAGCCCTCAGGGAGACATTTGGAAAAACTTATTGCAGGTATAATGAGTGCATACTATGTGCATGATTCCAGCTAATGATATCCAACTCGGTTCTATTAATGCCAAAATTAATCTTCTTGCTATCACTCAGAGTACAAAATAATACTTACCTCCTTTGAAAAGAATGGTGATCTCCAGGAAACAAAAATACCTTCTCCAACAGATAACTTAGAAGTTATCTATCAATGGTACTGAGAACTGTCTTCTGTCTTGTTCATAAAGCTGTGTATGGATACCATCATATAGAGAAACACTGTTTTCAGTTCAAATAATCCAAAATATTAAACACAGGAAGTGAAATTTCACTGAAAACGATGGATTTGCATCACTTCATACCAAATAGTCTCTGAATAACACTAACAGGAATCCTTTTTAAAATAGAAAAAGTAGCCCTTCAAATTATAAAATAAACTGTAGATACATCATAGGCTGAATGTTTCTATGCATTTGATATAACACATACACCTATGGTTGATAGTGGAGATAGTCACACAGATGGAATATCAAAGTGGGAAAAATTAAGATAAAAATTAAGCATTTAAGTCCAGGCCTATGCTGACCTGAACAATGTTTGTCTGAATCCCTATTTTACATCTGAATTACAGAAAATTAAAAAAATAAAATAACATCATAACCATCCTGCAAAAGTATTATTTAACTGTAGTAGAAAAGAATACTTTATGTGCTCTGAAACAGTGCACATTGTATGACTGCTGATTTAATCCAGCATCAGAAATGATGATGACTGCAATAAGCGCTGCATCAGGTCCTCAGTCAGCAATATCTGTCACATACTGTTTTATCCAAGCTTGTTATTAAATATCTACATTTATATAGTAGAGCCATTCCTCTCAGTAGGCTACTCTACTGCCCAGATATTAAGTGCCAACTCTTAATAACTCACCTAAACTATCATTTCTTAGCTTCAGGCTACTGCTTGACTTTAGAAAATGAATAATTATCTTTTCAGATTTTTATATGCTCTACTCTCTGCTAGACTATTTTAATTTAGCTTTTTTGGTCCCACGTGTCTTCTTTGAAAAAGCTTATATAAATTTTGTTTCCTTGGTGCTTTCTTCAGTTTTCCATTATTCTTTCTAAACTGTGGATCCATAGAATCAATACAATGAAGTTAATATGCAATTTGATAAGTTTTATATCTCCCCTTCTGACTCCTTCTGTTCTTTGTGTTTTACTCTCCATTTTCTATTAATAAAATTTCTTCTCAGGTGTAAGAATTGCACCTTGTTAATCAGAATGGAAACCATTCTGTTGTTCATTCTGAAATGTAACAATTTTCTCTTTAAGAAAAAAAGACAGCATTTAAATAGCAAGAAGGAACATTACCACATAACATTTCAGGTCAAGTAGAGACTATCCTAGACAATTTCTAGAAAATCTGCTTAAATCAATTTGCATTTAGGGAGTCCATATGGCAAAGTTTATATTTTTTAATTGAGATGTCTGTCATTAGGATGTAAAGTATCAGAGCTTATTGTTACCCAAACTCCAAAAGAATGTTAAATGGGCGTAATTCAAATACTGGCAACAGCACCAAGTGCTGTTTCCCTTTATAAAGGTACTAAGAGATTTTTGAATATTAAAAATGGCAAGCAATGGGGCCTTTTATTTCAGACGTTAATTTTCTTCACTATCTATTTTAAGCTTTTTATATCATTACTCGAAAGAAAATAATTATTATATATTTTCTTTTTCTTAATGTTAGTGCCATCATTGTGAACAGGTACTACTTTGTCAGTTCCCTTGCAAGTCTGGATCATTTTTTTAATGAAATCTCCTTAACTCAAGACTTAGATCAGCATGTTAGAAGGACAAAGAGTAAACAAAAATCAAGTACAATATTTATTTTGATTTTTGATCAATTTTATTGTCTGTATGGCTAGCATTTTCTTTACTGGGAAAATAAAAATGGAAAATGGAAGACTGGTGACTAGCAAAAATAATTTTCAAAGCATTTCCTGATCTTGCTGATAGTCTTGACACTTTTAATTTCTATCTACACTTAGTTTGTCCAAATCAAGATTAAAAAATGAAGTAATTTTCTTTGCATTAGGCACTGTCCCAGGAAATCTTTTGAAATGAAGCCTACAGGTCTGATCCTGCAATTGTTCTATTTGCAGAATAGGGACTTTATCAAAAATTGCAGAATTATACAAACTGAAATGGCAATGCAAGGCAATGGGAAATACTATTCTTTTCAATGACATCTAAAAACTCAATGAAACGTGTGTCAAGGTAAAAAAGAATCTCTTTTTTGAATGTAAAGATCAAATTGTGTTAATGAAAATCAATTAAATTGCCTTAATTTTGAGAAGCATAGGAAACAACAGCAAGGCAAGTCTTTTCAAAGACAAACACATCAACTGAGGATGAGGAAAATTAAATTCAGTAAAATGCAACAAATACATTTTCAGTGGTGAAAAGTAGGTGAAATAGCATTATGTGCATATTGACACTTTGACATACAGGACACTCAGATGGTTGGCAAAAGAAGAAGAAAAAATAAAAAAGCTAAAAAGTTATTCCTTATTTCCATATTACTTACTACTCTGGAAAAAAGACTTTTTCTACAGTCTTTAATTTCATACACACTCTGCAGTAAATTTTCCATATGAAGCAATAGCAGTTTCACATTTAAATGCTTATAGCCTAAGAACATAACTTTCCAGTGCCATGGAAAATTTTGTTCACAAAATAAGTCCACATATTCCTCACGTCTTCTAAGAAAGAGGTTTTATATGAAAAGGCTTCCTAGTTTAGGATGAAAGAGACTGGCATGTACTCCATCAGTAATGTACTGCATGCTTACATGCTGCTTCTCAAACAACACAGTTGTTTTCCTCCCATGACTTCTTTATATATCTGGCAACTCATATCACTTCTATATGCAATGCACATATCAAATATCAATTTTAGATCAGATTTAAAAAGATCGTGGTTCAAAAGTAATGCCTGTTTTTCAAAGAAAGACATCTGCCATTTAGGTATGTAATTGAATAGACTAGGCTTCCAAAAAATTGAGTAAAGCTTCAGCAAATAGTTCTCTATTGAGATCACAAGTTATGTCAAAGGATTTTGCAAATACTAATCAACTGTAACTTTGCCCATTTTACTGATGCAGAAGCACAGAGTTAGATAAACTACAGGATACGTTAGCATCCTTGCCAAGAGAAGGTCACAAAACTTGCACATTATGCTCAAATACTACTTGGTATTGCTTCAAACATAAACATTTAGAAGATGATTTTTGCTACTTCATTCTTGCATTTCCTAACCTATACAAAAATATTACCATCTTTTATGTAACATAATTGGTATTTTATCTAATAAGAAAATGAAACACTTTTCTACTTTTGAATTATTTTAGATATAAACTGTGCTTTTAGCTTTCAGGCTATAGAAACTGTTGCAAGCATAAATTAAACTTTAATTAAATTAATTTAATAGGAGCTTTGAGTGTTCTGCGTGCATAGTTTAGAACTGTAACACTTTTATTACAAGAGCAAAGTGATCAAATGGCTTGACTCTAACAGTTGCCATTACATTAAGTAGATTTCTAATTACACTATGGGTTCCAGAGAGAAAATCACAGTTAATGAACATATGACCCAGAGTCTTTCAAATTTACTGAACTGTAGGAAGTTTGACATAACATGGCAAATGCTAGTGTGACAGTGAATGAGGAGGGTGCAGTGGGGAGCCCTGTGAATTCAAACTGAATTTTACTTAAGCTGTTAAATCAGTCCCAGCATGGGTTTACAATGAAAAAAACAAAGTAACTGCAGCTGTCCTAGAGGGTGCTCAATACTTTCCCTTCTACTGTCCTGTTTCTCTTCTTAAGGCTTTGCTAAAGTTCTAAATACATAGGCTTACATGTTCTGTCTCTGATATCTGCTTTAAACTGACCTGTTCTGGGTGTCAAGGCAAACTACTTCAACAACATTTCTATGAAGTGCTTTGCAGTTCTGTATTCCTTATTTGTTAATGCTTGAATTAGATCCTGGAGTCTGATTTAAGGAAAAAAATGTATAAACAAACACAGATGCAACTGTAGGCAATAGATGCTGTACTTTGAATGCATGTGCAACTATATGTGATGTTAAGTATTCTTAAAACATCATCTACTATTGGACTTAAAAGATTTAGCCAGGCTAGTTTCACGAGAGACTGTTTTTATAGACTACTTCAATATATCACCTAATTATCTTTATCCCAAGGACGCTGAAGTACATAAAAAAATATAAAATCCAGACAAAATGACATGCACAAAGGACAGAGAAATGTAGTTTATCAGGAGATATTCCCTAATTCTTCTCTGAAAGTATTGGTCATGGAGAAGAATCCAGACCCATGAGAAGACAACTAACAATGGCCTCAGAATCATTCCCATAAAAAGTTCTGAAGGAGTTCTTAACGACTCATTATAGAACTCCTTCATTTAACACATTTATATTTCAATCTACCTGTTACTAAATGCTTCAAATCACGAAAAACAGACATGATGCAATTGCCTTGAGTTTGGTAACATGATCTCAAACATTGGGAATGATTCTAAGATCTCAAATATTGGGAAAAAAGATGACTCTCCAACATTTTCTTCAACTAACGAGTAACTTCTTACTAGGCTGATGGTTCTCCTTCTTGAAAAATTTCCAATCAACTTTTTCTACTCTCTTAAGATTACATTTTAGCCTCACAGATACACAAATGCTTTTCTTCATATGAGTACTTTCAGCTAAGTATGCATTGGAAGAAAAACGTTACTCATTTTTTACAATAAAAATAGGCTCTTTAGTGTGTGTGTGTTTGTTGATGTTGTTGTTGCTTCTTTTAACCTTGACCATTTCAGTTTTCAAGCATTTGTGTGCTGGTTTTTCCTAGGTAACCATTGCAAACACCTGATCACTAATGTGTGTAGGAGAACATAACGTTCCAGAAAAAAAAATAGTCAGGGTAAATGCTGTCTCTTTGCAAAAAACCTGCCTTCTTGTCTTAGTTTCTAACAGAAGTTACGCTTCTCGTAGTGTCTAGTATGAATTTATCTTGTACCTCAGAGATACTGATAACATCCTGGCAGTGTTGAACGTAGCCGAGGACATAACTCACTTCCGCATTCCTCTGCCAGTGAAATAGTTAAGGAGGGCATAAGGAGCTGGGAACTGGGAGGGGACAGGACCAGGGCAGCTGACCCAAATTGACCAAAGAGCTATTCCATCCCATATAACATCATGTGATTGGTTCGTTGCGTTTCCGGGTTCTGTTCGTTACGGAAGGGGCTAGCCGGGAGGAAGGGTCACCAGTGGCTGTGAGCCCTTGCTCTGCGTATCCTCTTTATATATATATATATATATATATGTACTGTTATTTCTTTTGTTCTCTTTACTATTTTAGTAAATGGCATTTATCTCAACCCACGCATTTTACTGCATATCTCTCTACTTCTCTCCCCCGTCCCATTTGGGGAGGGGGGAGGGTGAGTGAATAATTGAGTGGAACTCAGCTATCTGCTGAGTCAAACCATAACACTTCTCATAAAAACAAACAAACAAGCAAGAAAGCAAACAAACAAAAAAACGCAAAAAGTGTTATAACTGGGTATTATAACTCACATGCAAACCAGAAACTAAATGCATAAAAAACGAAGGGAGTGCTTTTTCCCAAAAAAAATTCAGGGGAAAATGAGAAGTAAAAGGAAAAGGTGACTAAGATATACATCACTAGACCTTTATGATTCCAAAATCCCAAACACTAGGTTTTGCAAAAGTAAAAACTGACACAATTTTCCTTTTCTAATCTGTAGAAAAGACTTATTTTCCCTCAAGTTAGTATTTTTCACTTGAGAAGATCCTGGGGCAAGATTTATTTCCCCCTGGGGAGAATAGAACTTTTTTTTATCTTCACTGTCATGATATTACAAAACACATACAATGTCAAAAGAAAAACTTTGTGCCTTTGATCTGAGAATCAGAGTAGATATACTGACTATAACACTAATACATGCTGCTTTTTCATTTTCTTTTATGTTCAGAGTAGACTTGCCTGGATGGTGAAAGGCAGTTACAATCTCATGAGCTCCCTACTTTGACCAGAAGATCCAATGAAGATAAACAGCTTTTAAGGACAGAGCCCTGGGTATAAGAAACTGGCATGCTATAGAGCTTTCTCTAGCTATACAGTGTATTTGGAGAAAGGTAGGAATAGATAAGAATTGGATGAAAGGAGGAAGCTCACAAAACTGCAGTGTTAGTAAGATCCCCTAAGTGGGAAAAGATGCGTTTCTCACATCTGTTGCAAATAAACACAGAATTGAACTGACTGGGATAAAGCAAGTTTGTTAAGCTTCTGCAACCTGATTAAAATTACAGGTTTGTAATAAGATGACTTAATATGTTGAAAGTTCACAAAAAAGAAAAGGAAACACAAAATGTGAAATCTCGAGATAATACAAAAGCAATGTCAGCAAAGCCTTGAAAACCAGACTTTCTATGACAATAGAAAACACAGCTGTGCCATGAAAGCCTTCAGTCACTATAGAGTTAGAAAATACTGTCACAAACCTTTCAGTATTTTAAGCACTGAGGCATATATTTATGTGAGTCAAAGAATTCACGTAATTCTTGTTTACAAACACTTGCCAGAATTTGCTGTCAATGAGAAATGCTTTGTAAGAGCTATTCACCCAATGTTCTCTGTTCTGCTGCACCTCTATCCTTTCAAACCTTGATAGGTAGGAAAATAAACCTGAATCAAAATTCACATTCTATGATTAATTTTTACAGAAGCCACCCAGGATGGCATAAATGCTGAAAACATTAAGATCCTGTGATGAGATCGGAGCACTTAAAAAATCGAATATGACATTCTTTGCTACTATTTATAGTCACTACAATTAAAGGTGTCAGTTTGAGGAAACAAGCTATCTTCCTCCTTTGCATTTAATGCAATTGCAGAAATGAAGTAGCTCGGGTTCATTCATCAAGACTGACAAAAGGAGACCACTGCCTTATTGAAAATACCTAGTTGGTGTTTTAGACTGTGCTCCTGACAAATGTCTTTGTAAATGAAAAAAGGATTTGACATTCAGACCATAAATAAAACTGAGCTGGTAAAGGGAAATAAACTTGGCAGTCCTGCTAATTGCTTCTTTCTCTCAGTTCTAGCTTTTCACATCCAACTCTTGCAAATTCTAACTGGATGAGATACAGCGGGGAAACAGTAATTGAATTCTACAGATATAGTGGTCAAACCTCACCAACACCTTAGCTTGAACGAAGGTAGAAATTTCACTGTCAGATCTCTTCCATAAGCCTTCAGACCTCTAAGGTCAGATACAAGCCTGAACTGTGCATTGGACCAGGAGATGGATATGACCTCATTGTTGTTGCAGCCGTGGAAACAAGGAAAATCTATTACAGGTGAGAGAGAAAAATACGTTGAAAGGATTTACCACCTAGGATGCCTTGGATATTCCAGGCCTTATTCTGTTTTGCCCTTCAATTATGCATTTCTGTAGTCAGTGACCACTTCCACTTCTGGTAGCAAGCAAAACAAACACCATTTTTCTGATTTTAGGTAAGGAATGCACCATCTAGAAGCAGCTGAAGAACAACCAGCTTTTCGCAAGTGTTGCTCAGTGACTGCAATGTAAATAATACTTGTTGCTGCTATTAGCAGAAAAATTGCTATTAAAACTGTGATGGTGCCTTATGCCTCCTTAGTAATCCCAGCCATTCTTGCCCCAAATAGCACATAACCAGTGTAGATAAAAGAATAAAACAGATTCACATGAAAAACTGATAGGCAGACAAGTGGACAAATACAATAATGAGGCAGATGTTCACTTAATAAGAGTGCAGATTGGTTGAAACAAACAGCAGAGAAACTAAAAGCAGGATATACAAACCACCCAGTGGAATAGCCCTATGTGTGAAAAGAAAAATAAGCTTGACCTTCTGTTTTTGTGCAACCAAATCAAGTTGGGAAATTCTCCTGAAACATTTTATGGGAAATACACGCCCTTCTCAATTCAAAAACTGAGAACAGAACCTCAATCTTATACAAAGAACTGAGTGATTACAGAGAAAAGGATTTCTAAAAATACATGTGCTGTTTGAGACAGCTTGCATGCCATGCTCATAAAAATCCCACCAGCAGAGTCAACCCGCTGTCACTGTCACCACTGCTGAAACGCACCACCCACCCCTCAACTGCGCTCACATTCGCTGTTTGGTCTCCAGAAATGCTCAGCAACCGTCAATGAATACCAGTGGGTGCCATTTTCTTCTCATGGAGGAATTCAGTTACGCCCCTTTGCTTCATCTGCACTTCCATGTCAGATGCCATTTGGTCAGACTGCCCCTATGCTGCCATCTGTCACACAGCAACAAAATGGAACAGAATTTTGGCAGGAAGGTTCAACCTCTACAGCCATCCCACCAACATCCACCTCTGTTGTGGGCCGACAAAATAACATAGGAGGCATTACTTTCAGGTCAGCCCTTGCATGTAAGTTATCATTACTGTTATTTCTCTCTCTCTTTTCTATCTTACATATTTTTTATCTCAACGTAAGAGTTCTACCTTTTTTTTCCAATTCTCTCCCACATGCCACTGGCAGCACTGAGGGGGGAGTGAGCAAAAGGCTGTGTGATGTTTAGCTGTCTTCTGGGTTAAACCACAACACTTTCAGATATCAAAACATACAAAAGTGGAGAAATACTGTCTCATCAAATTTAATTTCAAGTTTGCTTTGAGAATATTCTTGATAATTATTAAGTGTTTTGAGGAGCTGGGATGAGAAGGATACTTTACATTTTTCATTTGGACTAATCCTTATGGTCAAGATAGAACTCTGTGTTACCCTAAGACCTTCTACAAACACATGCATTTTAGTTTGCATGTCAGGTCTAACTTGCAGGAGGGCACATACTGTTCTCTGTTTAAAAGAAAAAAAAAAAAAAGAAAAGGAAAAGGAAAAAAAAGGACTATGGAAGCAAGAGCACATCTTCCTTCAGTATGACTGAAGACAGTACAGTCTGGGAATTGCCTGTTTACACCTAGAAACGGAGACACTCCTCTCAGGCATCCTGCAGGCCCATGATGAGGGTATGCATGCCCTGCTGGGCCTCCAGCGTTCCTGCTGTTTGTCCAACTGACCAGCCTGAAAGAGATGGGGGTGGGAATGCCCCAGGCAGGTGTTCTCCTTCATTCCTTGAAAATCTCAAAGTGTTTAGTTGCTCAAGGATGGCAACATCCCTGGACACGGTGGTACTTCCTTTCAGGACAGTGTGAGCCTCATTAACTATATTCTGCATTATGACACTGCCCGCTATTTGCTTTTTCTGCAATGTAAAAGGATGTTTTTCAGTGCATAATTCATGATTCCACAATGACAAAATTGTATTTAACAAAAAGAAATATTTTTTGTCCTTAATTTAGAATTCAAGTTGGACATAGATTTCATTTTCAATGCAGTTCCGAATCACAGGCTGCAGAGGTGGCAAGCTCACATATTTTTAATAGAAATGCTGTGCTATATGTTTTCTTTCCTTAAAATTTTATACACCAGTAAACATGTTAGGTACAGTCTTCTACCTACCCAAATTAAGATGTTTTTGCCAAAATAACAAGAAGCAACTCATGATTATAAAGTGAATACATTGGCTCTTCTGAGGTGTATCTGGACTCAAAAATAAAGAGATATAACACCTTAGAACTACAAGCTGTCCTGTATAGATCTCTGTTTTCTACATACAGGGATAAAAGAAAGTACATCTCTATTTCAGATCACTAATGTGACTGTGACAGATTGATGTGGTTGATTAACTATCAAGCTAAACTATAGAACTGTGTGTCTACTCCACATTGTCTACAATATCAATTTGTGGGAGGAAGATAGGAAAATTCTTTAAATAAATATAATGAGCAAAATCTTCAGATATCATGAAAGAGCTTGTCGCAAGTGTTTACCGATCAAACAGAATTACAGAACCTACTGTCTCCTATTTTGAATAAACTGCTACTTTAGCAAAGAATTATTTGTAACAGCAAGAGTAAGAGCAGCCTCAAAGACATTTATTTTACACTCGATTTGATATTATGGAACAGGAGGAGGCAGTACGGTAAGTTGTACAATATGTTGCTAGGTCTTGCAAGAATGTGTTCAAGTGTATTAGGTCTAAAGGAAAACCCATTCCCACCTGTTGATAGCTGAACATATTTATCAGTTACATGGAATGTTTTATTTTTGTACAGAAATATCCAAGGTTATTTGCTCTGTTGTAACAAAATAGTAAGCCATATGAAGTGTGAAATCTATCTTGGCATATTCATAAGCTGTGAATCCTGTCCAGGAGGCCAGTTGCCAATATGGGAAAAATCTGTGATATTTCCAAGTAGCATCAAGTGCACGTTGCTTTTTTGCTTCTCTTTTACTGAACGTATTGCTATAATATCAAGACCAATGACAGCTGGGAAGCTGACAGTAATTATAAACTGTGAAGCCAGAGATTTCACATGTAAATCCAAACCAGTCTTGAATCCTGTAATTATCTACTCAGTATATTGAAAGCATGTTAAAAATCTTCCATGCTTACTATGTTCATTTTTTCCAATAGAACTACAAGTTATGCTATGGTCACGGTAACCTGCAAGTCTGTTTAACCTGACAGCCACATGACTGGGTCCAAATGCGCCAAGTCCCCGCAGGTCAGCACAGTGGCAGCAGCAGTACTCGTGTGTGCAGCATGCTACTGCTCTCATCCAGCAACATGCAGAATGAGCTGGTCAGCTATTTCGGAACTTTTCAAACAATTATTTTGCATTTCCTTCAGATCAAAGCCATAGGTAAGCATTCTGTGAGTTTATTCCAGTAAACTCTCATCTAGACACTGTTGACCTAAGAAACTGAAGTAGTAAAGCCAATAAAATAGTTTCCTGGGTTTTTTTGTTTGTTTGTGTGTTTCTTTGCTTGATTGGTTTTTGCTGTTTTGTTTTTATGGCCTATGCCCCTCTCAATATTTTATAATTGAGAAATGATCCTTTTAAACAAGATGAGTTACCAGTTTGAGACAAGACTGTGAAAACCACAGTTATTACCATACTCACAAGATGATACACATCTGCTAAAATTACCATAATGACTTGCCAGGACAGCTTAATTAATTTAACCATAGAATAAATAGGATTGGAAGAGTCCCTTGAAAGTCATCCAGTCTGACCTCATGCAAACAGCCTTTTCAGGATACATTGTACTCTTTCTCTGCCACTTGAAGGGTTGTTAGGATATGTTAGAGGGAATGCTGCTACTTCCTCCCAGAAAAGCTACAAAGACCTCCGGACTTGAAACCATTGACTCTTCAGAGAAAAGCTGACACTACAATGTTACACAACAGAGAAAAGATCATAAAGGTTTTATTGCCTTGTGTAACCGGAGTCACAATTTGTCCTTAAATATAAAAGTTCTTAACTAATAGAGATACAGTTCGAATTTGACATTTCAGAGTTAAAAGCCCTCGCTTTAAAAAAGTAAGGAGTTCTTTAATGGCTAACACTGGTTTGTGATTTGGATTTTGCTTCTCTCCTTTGAGGCATATCTACCAAACATTAAATTTTCTAGTAGCAAACTACCAACAGAATGATTTCACAGTTGACTTGGAAGAGATAATTTTATCAGCGGACTAGATTAGCATCTCAGTCTGTATTTACATTCCTACAAAACAAGGCTCCAGTCAGGATTAGATCCATGCAATTCTGGCCGTTGTACAATACAGTTCTGCCCAAGACTCACAACAAAACAACTATTAAAGAAAGAATGAGAGTCAAAGAGTGATTGTCTCATAGGCATTCAGTACTGCAGCAAATGGAACTTTTAGAAATATTCAGCTCAAAGACCAAAGAAGAAGAACCCTTATCATTTTAATTAACTCCAAGAAATTTTCTATTTAAAATCACCTTTATAATGGTATATCTCTGCAACAGAAAATATACAGCTCAATTTTATTTGCATTACTATTATTCCTATTATCTTACAGATACGATGAAAAAGTGTACAAGTACTGTATAAAGCATGCGAACCCTGTTTAGCTGTTCTGCCTCCAATGTTTTATTAAAGCCTCATGACAAAGAGGAGGGAGTACTGGAGAGTGCACTCATGCTCCTCTTGCAAAGTAACTAAGCACAATGAACAAACTTGTGAAAAATGGTGGAATCTGTCGGCCCCTCTTTGATATAAGCTGTCATTCTTGAAGCCTTCTAGAGACACTGTGAATCAGGCACAAAGGTGTCAGGAACTTTTATGTAGCTGAGCAACTCTCCAGCACTCATTGTACAGTACTCTACTTTAAAACACTATTCTAGTCCTATATTATGATGTCTTCATTAAATATTCATATCTAGATCTGATTTTAACTTTACTTCTATAGTCCACATTCACTCACTCTTTCTCAAGCAACTGGCAAAGATCTGAATGGATCAACAATGCAACATAAGTGACTATGAAAATATAGCAAGTAACACGCATTTTTCATTGAACTTCCAGACTAAGGACCTTGCAAGGCACAGGTTTTTTATCTCACTTCCAGTTGGTCCTATTATTCTTTATTCTTATTATTTCACCACACTTGACCTTTTTCTTTTTAGGACTTCTAAACATTATTAAAATGCAAATGCAAACTTTATTAGATGAACTCCCTCCCACCAAAAAAAAAAAATATATATATATATAATTTGAAATAGCCAGAGTATATGACACTCAGAAACATTCCCCTCATAGAAAGGAATTACTGGATAATAAAACAATTTTCTTCACGGATGCAAAGTTTCTAAAAATCTGAAGTACAACTTATTTCCTCTAAATAAACACTAAAGTTCAATTATTAGCATGAGGCCTACCAGAAATGATATTCATGTTTTGAAGCACTAATATAATTTGTATTGATTCAGCCAATAAAAAACATTAATGGAGTCAAAGGTGCACATGACTAATTAAATCAATGAAAACAGCAATATTAATTCAGACTTGCATCAGTATCTAAAAGCCAATCTCATCATCTAAACTCAGACCAAAATTAAGCAGCTAATAAAATGATTTTACCAGCACTGCTCCTAGACAATTGGAAGTACAATTCCGTTCACTTTCCTTATGTGTGCTTTTTCACTATTACAGTCAAGTGAACTGAAAATCTATATGCACGATATCTTCCCAACAATTAATATTTGTAACAATAAAATTGTTTTCAATATAATTCACCTTGAAAGTAACTGCTTAAGTGAGATTATTTTATTTATGCCAATGCACATTTTGATTTAGTGATGTTTGCACAGAGACTTATGACAACTTAGTAAAAGTCGGCATTTATGAACTATACCACTCATCAATGAAAGCCAGCACTTTCCAATGGGGATGAAAATTATGAATTAATAAACCATAAATTTACATGTATGCTCACAGAATACAACTGCTTGCTTCTGGTGACACTATTAAGCAGCAGCTTTTCATCCAATTCTACATATAAGGTATGTAGATGAAGAACATTTTTGTTTACAGCCACATACAACTGCACAACAGCAGATACATCTTCTGTATCAAATAAATGTCAGTTAGGCTCTAAGATTAAGCATTAGCAAAATAAGTAGGGTATTTCTTAAAGAAATATTCCCAAACTGGTAAAAGCATAAATGCTGTCACTGGAGATTTTGAAAATTAGGTCCTGAAGACTACAGAACACAGAAGAATTCATTGTGGCTTGTAAAAACATCATCCTCAGGATTACTGCCCTGGTCAAATTCCAAAAATGTAATTGTTTTCTTGTTACTTGCAAATTCCTCGGCAGTTTTTCTTGGATTATTTATTTGACATATTCTGCAGTTTAGACTTTTTTACTACATTTGAGTTTTACTTCCAAAAAGACCAAATTCACTGTTAATTGTGTTTTACAGACTAGACTCTTTATTTTCTAATTTTGCAAGGTGTCAGAATTATTGCAAGATTGAGTAGAAATATTCTTCAGGCTGAAAAGAAATGCAAACCATTTCTTACCTTTTTATCATCATGCTTAGCTTTATTGAAATGTATCTCAGGGAGAATGGCAGTTTCCGTTTCTTCAACTTTGGAGAGCTTTGTGGTCTCTCCAAAACTGGAATAAATCACTGAGATCAGACAGCTTTCTGTTCTTTTGTCCTGTCTCTCTGCCATAATGGAGCCTCAATAAAGGTATGAAAGGTGATGAAATCATGGCCTTTCCTTTATCCGCAGCAAAATTCCCGTTCATTTCACTGAGGCCATGCTTTTGCCCACAGGGAAAGGTTCTGCTGGACTGGAGAACTGCTGGATCCTGTACAAATAATTGTCTTAGAAAATGGAATATGTGAAACGAATATGTAAAAAGAATATACGAAAAGAACACCTGAAACGCTCCTGAAAACATGAGATAAGAAAACACAGAAACAAGGGCAGCCCACTCTGGAAACCGTGCATGGAAGCAAAAAGCCCTAAGTGTGAACCACTACGATGCTGGCTGCCTGTGTTGGCAAAATGCTGATGCAGTATCTGAGATACGAAATCACATTTATTTTCATGATGGACAAACTCAGATGCCAGCATGACATTTTAAATATCAGCACTGTTCACTTTTCATTGCTTTAAATGATGCTGAAAGAAGATGTCATAATATATAACAAATACATATTGTAATGAACTACCTGTCTGGAGCAGATACATTTTAATGATATCTGCTCTGTTCAAAAAAAATAAAGATGCTTGCATGAAGAGAAACAATATTTCAAAAACTTGTGAAACTTTAGATAAAGGGAATGAAACTTCAGTAACATGTCAGATGTTCCAGATTTCTCATCTCAGCTATGTACGATGATAAACAGACATTCAAACAGCAGATGAAGGCTGTCATGTGGGCACACTCTGTACCCCAGGGCAACATTTCTTCAGCTTCTTGGGAAGGTAATTCACTTGGGTGTCACTCAGAAACCCTCTTGTGTTTCAATCAAGTATGCTGATGTGACAAATTAATGATGATAGGGCCTTTGACAGAATGGAATGCCTTAACTTCAGTTAGCTACAGCCTATGGGATAGGGTAAGCTCTTCATCTCTTGATAGGGCAGTAATTTTTTACTTTCTTTCCTCTAGCATATTTTTGTTGGAAAGCTAAACCTACTCTTTTTTGATTCACATCAATTCTTAGATATCACTTTAAACACATTCCAACTCCAAATGCTAAAATGTATTCTCTCAGGTACCTCTCGTAATTCTTATTTAGTGCAGAGCATTTATAGAATAAAAACTTTCCAAGTTGAACAGCTGAGTGTACATCCACAGCTTTTCCTTCCCCTCCTGGTGCCCTACATGACCAAGCTAGCATGAAGTACAGAATATCGATTAGAAGTTTGCTATGGATTCCTTGCACTGCAAGTTAAATTACTGTATACTGTATATTTTTAATTTCCCACATATAACAATAAACATGATTGATTCTTCAATTTCAGAGCAACGTTTTGGCAATTAAGAAAATAAATATCCATTCCGCATACAGCTCGCTTTTTTTCTAAGTAAATGTCTGCAGTGTATTAGCTCATGTGTGACAGACAAATAACTACCCCTCTCCCTGTAGGCCTCACTCTGTTTTGTGTTTCCTTCTTTTTTATTTATTTAGAACCTGCCATTCATTTTCACACCTGACAGTAAAAACCTCAGGACGTGGTTGTTGTGAAGAGGATTATCTTTCAGATCAATGCTGAAATTGATTCCAAACCACACTATTTATCAGCCTGCAGCTAGAGTACTAGGAGTCAGGAAATATTTCCTCTCCTCCAAATCCATTCTTATGCTGCTGTTGGAAAATCACAATACTACGGTCTCCATTAATACCCAGTTTTTGTGTTCCTCACATATGTGGAATATCAAAATCAGAGAGACAATGCAATTAGTTGCATTATCAAATTTTCTTGAAAAACAACTACAGCGAGAACACAACAGCGTAATTAATTTTCACACTACTGCTGAATGCTGGTTGGTACTGAGACTATAGCCTCACGGTGACATCTGACATTTCTGAATTTCATCTATGATCTAATGGCATGAGAAACATCCATTAATCATCTCTTTTAAAAGCCATGCTTAAGGATGTTTTTCATGGCATGTAGACTGAAAGAAAAGAAAAAAAAAACAAGAAGACAGAAAAAAGGCCCACTTAAGCTACAAAGAATTACAAAAAGAGGTACAATAAGCTACCTACGCAGAATACGACAGTCATTCAGGTACACAAGGTCAAATCAGTTAAACTCTGTCCTGTTTCTGTGATTAGCAAACTTCACAATGAATAATTAGGGACAATCTGATGAATGGTGAAAGTTAATGGGAGCCTTTGTATATTGCAGAGACTATATTAAGCCTTTATTTATTTGAGACTATAACAACAGTGTTAGCTCATTATGGCATGACTTCACTTGTGTTTTAATACAGGCCTGAAAGGACAGGGCAAAGCTTCTGGTAAAGCTTAATCTAACACAGTACATAAGCTCCAAATAAATGGAAGTTACAGTGTAATTTACAATGCAGAAACACACAAACAGTGTAAGGAAATTTAAAGTAATGTCAAAAAACATTAATATACCGCTAATATAAAGATGATAATGAGTAGTTAAATTAAGCAATTGGCTTTTTCCTCACTTCTTTTATCATAGGAAAACAGCTGTTTGTGACTACGATTTTAAAATTTTATCAGCTCTGCAAAGCGCTCTATGGCAGAATTTGAATTTTCTGAACTTCACTAGAACTGCAAGCTGAAAATTGTTACAGTAAGATTTAAGAAATGAAAATTTACGATTAAATAATTTGAGCTATGTTTAAAATGGATACTAAATTCATATGTCTCCATTTCAGATAGTCAGTTAAATATCTATTGTCAAGACTTAGGAGGTCTCTCTAGGAGGCTAGTGTTTAAGCTGTTCTGAGAACAAAGACTTCTCTCAACAGTTTTGAGAAGTAATGAAAATAAATCAATAGAAAATTTTGATTATTCAAGATAAAATATTTACAATTTTTGTGACTCGTTTTAATATATCTCCTAATTAATCTTTAAAATATTGAAGTAGTTACTATTAATTTTACAAGTGGGTAAATGTAAAAATGTTTAATTGTTTTACTCAAGGTAAAAAAATGCGTCTCACACAGCTCCAAAACTCAGGCACTCCTGCATCTCAGTGTTAGACCTTGCTCCATATCCTCTGCTTATCAACCCTTTTCAGGCATATAGCAGCAATTTCAAAATATCTTCTTTTTATAATTCAAGTTAAGACACTTTAAAAGGGATAATTTTACATGGAAAAAAATTTCTTTTGAAAGGCTCAATAGTTTTTCAATATAGTTAAAAAGTTAGTGAAACGGGTTTATCAGTTTTATTAAGAAGCACACCTCCTCTGATAAGTGTTGCACACATCTATAAATGCATCAGCTCTTACTATGTCAATGCTGAGTTGATTCAAAATTTTAAAACAAGATCTAAAATTCTGTTACAGAGAGCCAGTTAGATTTTGTTTGCTGAGATTTTCACTCAGAACTGCAATGAAAGCAATATTAAACGACTACCAGATTATTATAGACATGTTTTGATTTAAAAAGGCTTCCATAACCTCTCCTGGTATAATTAATCTCCCACCTTCTTTCTTAAACTTAAATTCTTGTTGTAAGATGTAACTTTGAGGATGTACTTCTGATGGAGCGACATAACCACTGCATAGAGCGCTAGAGATTAACCTTGTGGCTTCTATCACTGCTTTGCAGTATTTTTGTAAAAAAACAATACACCACTTCCACAAAAAAATGGCAAATTTACCCACATTGACTATTTGCACTGCTAGAAGAAATTTAGTGAAGTGCAGAGAAACAAATATGTGCATGTACTTTTTATAATCTTCTACTAAGATTAATACTGAGCTTACTAGCGCAGCAAACACATTACATAAAAATTTTGAACTATCCAGCAATCAAATGAATTTGTGGGTACACTTACATAAGATGAAAGTTCCTACTACTGGCCAAGCCAGTAAATTTCTCAGCATTATCATATTTTTCATTTATACTACTTTTTTTCATTATTATTCTTTAACTTAAATAACTCCAAACTCCCAAACAAAGTATGCAGAAAATTAAATATGGCAAAACGTTAACAAACCCTTTAGCTTTGGGCTTCCTTTACCTTTGGGCTTTCCACCTTCCATTTCAGTTTTGAATATGCACTATTAATCTCAAAACAGAAGCAAAAAGGAAGCTGTACAGTTCCCAAAATTCTCTTCTACTTGAAACACATGCAGCACATGCAGCCTGGAGCTTTTACTCATATTTAGAACAGCAAAGTACTCAGCAAGACAGAAGATCACAATTTTTTATGATCTGTGTTGAATGCACAAGCACTTATTTTAAGCATGATCAATACAAATCAGAATTCTTAATAAGACCTTGTGTTTCTCATGAATTATTTTGACTTTTTCATGGAGAAATGAAATAAAAACAATGTTTTCAGAGTTCACATCAATTCATTTATATCAATGAAAATAAAATCATATTTAATGGGGTTTTCTTTCTAGTAGAAGTGAAAAATTATATATCACATCTATAACTAATAGGATATAAACTAAGTCTTATTATATATATGCAAAATGATTGGAAATTCATATTAAGCACTGTAGCATTTCATTTTTGAGATAACGATCTAGAAAGTAGCTTACAAAATTTCATCAAACCATTAAAAATGTGCTATTATTTCTGTTAAAAATAGAATATGAGTATTTTGTACAGCTGGGTTCACTTCAGAAACTGCATTTTAACTGTCTCACTCTGTCTAGAGGATATCAGCAAAAAGCTATTGCCCTGATTAGTGGGGAAGTATTGGATAAAATGGCATTAATACTATTATATAGTGGATTCTTAGTAACAAAACCTCTTAGGAAATGAGTCTGCTGATTTATACAGTTATGACTAGTGTGCTAACCTTTTTCTTTGGGCATAATAGGCTATTGTTGCTTACTTTTTATCACATTAGTCAATTATTTCCCACTATAATTCTTGACTCATTGGTCTGTCTACTTATTTCTAATACAGATATAAAGAAAGATTACACAGATATATGTGATCTTACAGCTACACATCACATTTAATCAAATCACATTAGCCAAGGAAAATGGGTCAGTTAAGAAATTATCAGAGATCCACAATGTCTCTGTAACTTTGTAGCTTAATTTCAGTTAGAGTCAAACTTGGGCTTATAGTGGACTGTTGAAGGATGAAACTGATTCCTCTTTACTTAGCTGATAAGTAAACAGTTGTCTTCAGTGTTCATATTTACTTGCTGTATCTGTGTCTACAGGCAGATCTATTTTCAAATTATGGTGCAACCTACTGACCAAGACCCGGGACTTGATTTTAGGTATCAGGATCCTACACTTAACTTTGCCACGGTCCTGCTTCATGATCTCTGAGCGATATTTCATCTCTCCCCATTTATTTTCTTTCACTTCTCTATTAATACTACAAGTTCTGATCCCACTAGATGTGGTGACATCGAATATCTTTGTATTTAACTCTAAGGAGAAAAGAAAAGGAAAAGGGAAAGGGAGAAAATGAGAAAATGAGAAAAGAAAAAAGAATTTGACAACGCAGTGCCATTAACAGCAGGTGATGCTCAGCCCTCACTTTCCTGTGGTACACTCTTCAGAGCAAAAACTCCTTTTCTGCACATGTTTAGAGCCATTAAATCTGCTCCAGTTCTCAAGAAGTAAAAATCTTTCTTCGAATACTGCCCTCTCCCTCATATTGCCATATTTCTGAATTTCTTTCTTTAAAGAACAGCAAAAAAATCAGAGAAATGAGAATCAGCAA
>WBMW01006453.1:0-171759 GCA_013396635.1 Penelope pileata | reverse complement strand
AAAAAAAAAAAAAACAGTAAATGTATTAGTGTTTTACAAGTAAATATACATTCTATCATTGCCATGATGACAAAAACTTGCTTTCTGACGCTATTCCATGCAACCTCTCTCTATCCTCTGCAATTTCTCCATCTCCTCTTTTGTGTATTTTTTTTTAATCTACTCATCTTCTTTCGTGCCATTGCTTTTCTTTAGAATATTTTCTTCTTCTAAAGAATAAGCTGAATGAAAGATGGAGGATGACCTCCATCTTTTCATACACTTCTGGAATACTTCCATACACAGATTACTTCTTAAAAAATGAATATCCACATATATACAAAGGCTAAATGTTCAATGTATGATAGGCAATTTATCTGTGAGAGTCAAACTTAGACCAAATGCTGAAGAAATTGTATTAAGCTTGTTTATTTCTCAGATCAAGTCTTTCAGGTACAGTGCTGATCTCACAAAAAATACTCAGAATATAATCCACCACACTGAAGCACTTTCCTTTGTGCAGGCACTTCTCAATAAGTGAAATATAGTTAAGAGATTCAACTCAGCACTGTATTAAGAAACCTGTTTGTGTCTTTCAATTGCTTTCAGTGGAGTAAGGCTAGAGTAAAACTGAAGCAAAGCAGTGCTTGATCAACCCTAAGGTATGTCCCTAATGGCTTTCTGTTGTATTCCAGTCCATTAGCAGGCTATCTGGTATGACGGTGCAAAAGGATCATTATGTCTTAATGAGGTGATTAAAAACCAACAATGTGCAGTTGTTGCAAAATTTTAGAATGGACCCAAAGAAACACCAGCAATATTTAATATGCTAAATTAATACTTTATTTGTGGCTATCTATAAAGTCTTCAAGCTTCAATTATATAGTTTTAAACTACCTAAGATACACATTTTCCTCACATCAAAACACTGATACTTTAAATGTTGGCCTAATTTTAGAACTATTTACAGGCTTTGTTTTGCTGTTTTTTTATGGCATATTGCTACATATCAGTTTATTGGTCTGTGCTTCATGATGTCTAGCATTTAAAGGAGGCACTATAAGGTTATACTCAAACTATAACTCTGTATTAATTTTTACCTAGTTACAGGCATATCAGAGGTTTTGAAGTATGTTTCAAAGCCAATGTGTACACTGACAAAACTTCTGAAAATACTACTAGGCTTGAAGGACATTTCCAAAGTTCCATTCTTATGCAGGAAGGATGCTGCTGTGCCAGTTTCCTGAGTTCATTTCCCTACAGAGCTGATTCCCATGGGACCCCACCTACAGTTTCCACAATATGGTGAGGTCTCCTTGCTTGTACTCCAGAATCTGCACTCTGCTACTCTCTTTCCTCACTGCCCTCATGATCCTTCATAGTCATTATGTCCTTATTTATCTTGTTTGTGAATAGCAGGATCTAGTTGTGCATCACCCCTGTTTGGCCCATCCAGTATTGTATCCACAACACTTACCAGAAGCCTTCACAGCCACTATGTCCAACATCTTTTTGGAACTGGGAAGATGGGGAGAAAAAAGGGAGGACTGACAAATGGACTGACAGTGATGCTGAACAAGCCTCATTTTCCTATAAAATCAATTTAACTAGCCACACAGATAAATACAACCTAGTGTGTCCAATGGAAGCAAAAAACACACAAACTCTTTTAGCACTATTATGTACACTGTAGGTTCAAATGCTATGCAGAAATTGTATTGTAGGCTTATACACAACTGCAACATCAAGTGGCAACTTAGTACTAAGATACAAATGAAAGACATAAAATATAAATAAACAGCGTCTTTCAAAACACAGTTAAACAGGCAAGCTATAAAATTATTACTTTTTAAGCCCACATACTCAATGTGTACGAATTCACAATTCACACTACTTTTTCAGAAGTGACCTCAGCAACTATTCTACAGAAAAAAATGGATATGCATATCCCCTAAATAAAATAATAATTATAAAAAAAGATCCAGTGGTCAAGTCAAAATATCCCCCTCCTACTCCTGGCATTATATACAGTAGGAAACTATTGTTACTTAAACAGCATCTGCATTTTATCAGTCACTTTTGCATACTGAAAATTATGTGTATGTGATGATAATTAAAATCTGTTACACAAATGTGAAATATTTTAAATAAGATACAGAAAATCAAAATTTATTTCTCCTGTGTTATATAGATGTTCCCCCAGAGCTAGTAGGCTAAATAAAAAAAGTCATTCTGGAGGGAATTTTTATAGCAGATTTATATATCCCTTAGTTTTATAACAAAAGTGCTGACATGTACGTCTTTGGCATCACAAAAGCAAGGTTACGATGTTTGCCTGACAATTTTTAAAACCTACACACTTCCAAAACCTTAACAGATGCATATTGTTGCTCTTTACCATATTCTCCCTTCAAAGAAAAATTAATTACTTGTCTATCAGTAAGATACATATCTTTTTTTTTTTTTAATGATCTGTGACTACCGTATTATAAAATGCAAGGAACTACAGAATGATGAACATCCAATGTTCACTTGAAGCAATAGAATCATAATTTCTCCACAACTGTTGAAAGTGACCTGAAATCTCAATGGGATTAAGATAGACTGATATTAGCAAATGGTTTTATTTGTTGCTCTAGAATGTAATATAACACAACCTTAGAAGACCTAGAAAATGTGTGTTATATGATCAGTCACGTAAGCTTACCAGCATATGTAACAGCCAGTTGATGCGAGGAATTTCAGATCTGGATAGCAATAGAAAAACAGGTAGTTCTTCAGGAATAACTTTGCTTGCCGCTGTAGTCTATATGCCCTGAGGTTCTCACTGAAAAAAGACCTGATCTCAGCTAAAGAATTCCAGCAGAAGATGGAATGCTGTCAGTCTGAAAAATTCCAAATCACTCAATTGTATAAATAGAAACATGAATTCTACTCAGAAAGCTAAATTACTGAATATATATGGTAGCCGTAGTGTCTGCCAAATTATTACATTCTGCACATACTGTATTGAGTATAGCTCCTGGCAAGTACTTCGTTTAAAGATGCGGCAAGTTTAAAGATGTATAGGTCTGTATGTAAATGCAAAAACTGCAATACCCTGATTTAATGTCACTTTCTTACTGGTACTTCCTGGATACTCTTTTAACCAGATGTTAAAGCAGCTGTTTGACAACTCAAGTTCTAGGCATGGGGAGAAGAGCAGATGAAAGCCAGTAGGTGTGAGATACTATCAGGACTTTTGAAAAGCTCCCTCAGTGTTAGAGACACATCCTTACAGATAGACTTGATTTGTCCACTGCTGGTTTGCCCACTTGAAATTTGAGAATGAGTCACCTGAAGAGTCACACTTTCATTCATGCCTCAGTGACACTCAGGCAACATAAAACATACACATCCAATGGGACAGAAATATATGGAAACTATACAGAACTGGAATACTCAATACATGAAAAATACTATTAGTACCCGCTTGGTTTAAGAAAGCTTATACAGACTTGGGAACTGGACAAAATTTCTAACACCTCTTTGGTGGTGTCAAACGGCACAGTTCTCCTGAACTCAACAAATTGCCTCATGTGTACCAGCAGAGAACCAGCTGTTTCTGGTAAAGATGGTCCCTTCATCAGTAAAGCATTATCAGTCCTCTCAGCATTTAATACCTAACACAGGCACAACCAAAGCATCCTTTATGCCTAATGTTTATGAAAACACACCAAAAATAATCCCTTGCTTTTTGTTTATGTAGAGGTTTTTTATTTTTTTCCAGAAAACACTGCTGATGTCTTAAAAGCTATAATGATGTATGCTAGTATTAGTAACAGAGCCATCACAGGAACAGACCTTACAAAACATATACTCTAAAACTTTTTGACCACAAATAAGATTTCTCTCTGAGCCTGTAAATTTACGAATGTTAAGGCAGGCTTAAAAGAAATATAGTACATTAAAATGAAATAAGGGCTGTTTTATTATTATTTTAAAAGGCTACAGCAATTTATTACCTATAGTGTGTTCATCAGGACTACAATCTGACAGACCCATGTATGCTTTCCTCCCTAATAGATCAAGTAAATCATAAAACACATGCTATTTTCTGCTCAGCTCCCTTCTGTTAATCTACTTGCTGGTATTAAATCCTAAACACTAATGCTAATTCTAAGCATTTCAGAGCCATAAAAAATATTTACATGACCTGGCATCTTTGCTTACTTAATTTTTCTATTTTGCTAAATGCAAAGAATATACTTATGAAAAAAAAAAATCCAAAGCAGCGACAATTTGAGATACATTACCGAAAATGATAAGTTATTTAATACTTAACTACATTATAGAAATAAATGGAATAAGACTCAAGAGCAAATGAAAGCTGCTGAATTTCTTTTAACTGTGATTCAGGACACAAACAATGGCAAATGAGGCAGTCTGATTGCCATTGTCTTTAAATATGAGAACTTCTTACATGCAGTGTAAATGTGGATTAGAAAAAAAAGAGCAATATGGCAGCATTTCTAAATTCATATTTAAAGCTATCAACTTTAAAAGTGAAGTGGCTTCACTGAAGTCTAGAGAATTCAAGTTTCCTGTGAGTTTAATGGGCAGCATAAGTTGATCCAGGGAAAAATAAAGGCCCTTTTTTACCACTTTGCAAAATTAGGTTTTAGTGGGGTCTTTGATCTTATCTGACTCATCCTAAAGTACCATGAAGGCTATCACTAATGAATGACAAGGATCAAAAGCACACAGCTTGATGTGTTACAGTATACCAAATTATCACTTTCTCTGGAATCGTGTTCTTAGACCAACTTAGATCAATAGCTTTTAATATAAGCCATGGTTTGGCTGCAAAGGAGAGAAAAAAGTTGAACAGATGCCTAATATGCCAGCTTTTGGATTGTGTTAGTAATTTTAACTTCTCTGTACTTCTACTGCACCAATTTATTTCATTTTTCCTCAGTTTGTTGTTCCTGTTCATTTGCTTGAACTCAATAAATGCTTGGTTGAATTTTCGTAGTGTTGTGTTTCATCACAAAATCTGGATGAATGATCTTCATTTACCAGCTTCAACACAGACTCACAACACAGAGCAAGATAAAACCTCTTAAATTTGTTTTCATTACAGTGCAGCTCTTGATATTTTTTATTGATCTATAGCATAATCACAGCTTTGTCTTACTTGAAGAACAAGAGACCTCTTGAATTCAATATGACAATTAGGCACAATGGTTTATATACAAAATAAATAGGTATCCCGTTCTACCACCTGAATGAAGGTGAAATATTCTGGAACACTGCAATACTCTGAGTTGAAATATTCAAGAAAATATTGGAACAAAGAGAAATACAGAATATGGATTCTTTTTGAAGGAAAAAGGCTAAAGTACAGGAAGAGTAATAAGAGTAACAAGAATAGCAGACTTTTCTCCTTTTAAGGAAAGTGGAAGAAGCAGTGTACGGCCCTAACAGACTGTCATTTCACTGGGATTCTTCAAAAAGATTTCTGCAGAAAGTGGTGGACAGGTTTTCCTGCAAATATTATTGCTTTTGATTTCTTAGATGATAGCTAAGACTTGAGTCACGTTGTGTCAGATGGTGCCCAAGCTCTGTGCAAAGGTTGAGATGCAGTTCTATACCAAACCTGCTAGCATCTGCATAATACAAGAATAAGATGTTTAAAGATTTCATTTTGGGTGGGATAAAAATTCACTTCTCACTTTTAAAGTACTACATCTAAAGTACATATATGTATGAAAAAAAAAACAGTTTCACTGAATGTTGTTACCATAAATTCACAAAAATACTGACGTGAGCCAAGGACTCAGAAGGGAATATGTCTTCAAATATCTAATGGAGAATGAATGTTAGCATTCATCAGTAAAAAATAAAAGTCATTCCTTTAATGGACACAGTGTTCTACTCTCAAATGAAAAGGTGTGAAATCACAATCACGATGAAAGGATGGATCTGAAAAATCAGTTGATCACAATGGATTGTGTTGAATATTATTACTAGACATTTGCAGTTTATATATGAAAACCTGTCTTCAGCACAGTCACTGAGACCGTACTTCAAAAATATATTTTCACGACTGAAATGTCTCATGTTTGTCCTTATGATTCTTTAATATCAAACAACCTTTCAGACTGTAAACAGTACTGCAGTGATGATTACATCTGCCTAGTATTAAGCCTTTCAGAAAGATATGTTGTAAAAAGTGAGTAAATTTTGAAGTCTGAGTCACAACTTGACAAGCAAAATAGCCTAAGATAACAAGTACTGCATGTTATCATATTTAGAAACTGAGTAGAGTTACTCTGTGTTTTATTTCTGCTGTTGTTGCTGTTCTAGATGCTTTCTTTGTCGCCTCAAGTCATTCAGATGGATTTTCGCTTTTATGGAGGAGAAGACAGTTGCTGTGAAAATAGTAATATATTGCTCCCTGAAGTGCATAGTAGTCAGAATATCTTTGTGGCTCTTTGTGGCTGTGGTCTACTAAATATATTAGCTACTGATTAAATACTACTCTGCTGTGTTGTTTTTTTTTTGTTTGTTTGTTCCTGATGTTGGTTATTTTTTTTTATTATTATTCTTACGGTTGGATATGAAAGATATCAAATTAAAGTCAGGAGATAGTTCCATGTTCATAAACAGGTTCAGAATTGGCAATACAGACTTCTCATTACCAGTCTGCCAGATACAATTCTGAAGAACAGCTTTGTCAGCATTGCAGTAGTTCACGCTCCATCCTCATTTATATCTCTTTGCTTTCCATTCAGACTGCCATCAAGATGGCAAAATCAGGCAGTTTTATCTGTAAACAAAGTTTTTTTAAAAAGATATCAGAAACCCTAAAAGCATCTGCTTTGCTCAGATGCAATAAATGCTAAGTACTTTTGGACAAATCTTTAGACCATTACCTGGCCAGACTGACTTAGAAAAGACAGGAAAGACTATCTGTGCTTTCAGCCATCCACTCCAAGAGGTGTAACTACCATTTTCCTGTGCAACTCTTTTCTCTATCTTCACTCACTAAATGCGTCATCCAAAACCAGTGGAAATCAACCCAGCTTTAATTACAGCCAGTCGAGCAACCGTGATATAACCTGATTTGGGATGCAACTTAGTGAACACTTGCCAGACAGCTCAGTGTCATTTACAGGCATAAGTATGTTTATAACCCCACCACATAAGAAAATCCAGATCTCCATGGTTGAAGAATCTTCTCCTTTCATCCATTCAATCAGGAAGACATAACTCTCAACTCAAATTTCCTCACGCTACTATGCTCATAACAGCTTCTCTTCTAAGCCAGCAGTCTAAAGGGGAAAAAGCCACAAAGTTTGTAGTACTTAGAAGCCAGTAAAAAACAGGCCAGAGTCCTCAAAGGGTACAGCTGTATGAAGGACATAGATTCTGAGTTGAAGCTCTAGAAAAATCAGATACAATCAAGAGCATTGAGAAGACAAAGCAGGAAATCAAGGAAAAAAAATTAGGGCAAGGAGATAAAGCACAAGACTGAGAAGCATTGCAATGAGTAGATGCAGTCTGCTTGCTTCAAGGACTTAACGCATATTCATGATACCTTTTTAAAGAGCTAGTACAAGGTGACTCATAATTGTAGCATCTACTGATCCCTCTTGAGTATTAGCACAAAGGATGTGAGAAAAAAATTCTAAAGCACATCTGAATGCATCTGTTGTATCACTAAACTGAGAGGCAAAACTTACAGCTTTGGGCTCAGAGCTGTATTAACATTTCCATGTGTTTTGTAGTCAATAGCTTGTTCATCTATATCTGGCACAATTCTGAAGCAAGTTCCTATTTGTTTCCAGCAGTCTGTACAGATTCTTCTAAATCTTTCTCAAAAAGCAGGAGCTATCTCATTAAACCATGTTTTTGTCTCCATTTGGATTCTTTTTCTAGTCTGTTGTCCTTGCCAATATGGCAGCTATGATTTTTCATGCTTAATAAAAAAGTCACTTATTAAAGGTCTGTATCACTTATGCTATGGATGCTTTGCTACCAGTGTCACGAGTAGAATGAAGTCCTTAGATCAGAAATTCATTCAGTAGAACACAATTTTGTCTACTCCTAATCTAAACCAAACTAGAAGCAATAGATTGAGAAAACTTTTACAAAAACTAATGCCTGTCTTTACCTTGCAAAGTTTTAATATTGAGAATAATATGTAATAAAGTGGGAGTACCAACAGAAAAGTGGCATGTCCACTGTAAGCTTAATTCAATTATCTGCTCCTCTGATTAGAAAATTTGTCTCTGAACAATATTTGCTATTTAACGGCAACATGTATTTTTGCTTGAAAATTACTCCAGTTTTCAATGAGAGCATGTCACAGTTCAAACAAAGTCAGAATGCACTTTTCCATTTTCAATGCTTTTTGTATTCTGATATGTTTCCACTTTTATTTCCTTACAGAGCAATTCAAACAATTATATTAGAAGGAGACGTGTACTACAAAAAAAAAAAAATCAAAATAGTAGAGTACATCAGTTTTGAGATATTTCAATACCCTAAAGAACACCAACTCATTGTTTTGGCATTTCAGGCACATTGTCTGACATATTCAAACCAATGTTCTTTGTATTTAAGAATGCTAACTTGAAATTTTGTGTTGCCCTTTCCTATTAATGATCACCACAAATATCAAAAGCAGGAAAAGACTTTGAAGAACAGATGAAGTATTTTATATGTATGTATGCAACGTGCGGAATTTTACTTAATGGAATTTGTGTCATTAGGTCTTATTGAATGTTTAATATCCTGCTTGTATCCAGAATTCCAAAAATCTCAGTCTAAAAATATTGGTCCTATATCAAAGATTGTAAGAAGTGAAGACTTTCAGACATGAACATGTCATGCTAGCCAACATGCTAATATAATGCTGTTATGTTTGACTGATTCCTCTCTACTATCTGTGACAAGTATTCCTTATGTAATATTGTCCATAATATTTACATTTCACAAGACATTTGATAAAGCCATATAATCAAATCTATTTGATTTGCATAAAATCATTATCATAGAATCATCTGGCTTAAAAAAGACCACGAAGTCCAACCATCGATTTGACCTTCCAAGGCACATCAGTAGGCCACGTCCCTTTGTGCCACAAAACCATGCCCTAAGTGCAATTATGATTGCCTCCTGTACAAGAAAGAAATCCTCATCTAGCTTAAAGAATGAAAAGGAATATTAAGGTGTTCTTTTTTTTTTTTTCCAGGCAAGGACTTCATGGTTCTTCTCACATAAAGGATTCTACAATATATTTTTAAATTTCTAATTATAAAATAATTAAGATTAAATTCTATGTGAATTCCTTTCTCATAGCTGAAGTAGCAACAGTCAGATAATAGTACTACTACCTTAAATGTATAATTCAAATGGACACAGTCATAAACCTGTATTTCAATGCATATACTCTTGAGAGAATTAAGAGCTACGCATCTTTTATCTACACATTTATACAGATGTCATTTTATGGAAAGCCATCTCAATTTCAACATTACTTATTATATAACACCTGCTATATCTATCCCACAACGTGTTATTTTTAATAGAGTATGATCTGACCACCATAAAATTATCCTTAGCTTTTATCAATGCAAGAAGGAAAGCATATTTGCTATGTGAACTGTAACTACTTATTTTCATTTGTAGGTGTACAAACTCCAACAATAATGTTTTGAAATTATCTAAGAAAATCAAACAGTGTAATTAATTATCACTCTTTCTTGTGACCTCTGGTTAATGAACTAGAAGTAGTTTCTGCAATTGTGTCATAACTTTCTCTAGAAAAAGCTTACTTATAGTTTTCCTTATAGTTGTCTTTTCATATATTCTTACAGCTTACGTTTTGTCATGACGAATAATCTTCAGTACTTCCCTAAAATCAATATACAACTGCCAATCAAAATACTAACTCTAGCTCTTTTTATTTTGCTTATTATGCAATGCACATCTCCTAAATTTTGTAATACTTTTTGACTCTTTTTTCAAGTTTTGAAGCATTTTTCCTCTCTGAGGTTAGAATGCTGATTAGAAAGTGTATCTAAGTGTTTTTTAATATTTGCCACTCTAGGACAGCATTGCAGAATGTTTCCTTTATGAACTAAGTTCATACTCCAAGAAATATTCACAGACTATATAAAATATATGATTTTAAATCAATGTGATCTGAATTCTTTGTTTTATATGACTGGGAAGATCATCCTACTCTTTTAGAAGAGCTGAATATTCACTTCTATAACTATTATTTACAACGTTGTTATGTAGCCTATAATTTGCATTCTCTGTTGGCTAAGTATCATTCTTGCTTGGGTCTGTCTACATAATTCAGGGATTTTAGATAACATTTGACCAATTTGCTGCAGTCTCATTTGATTAAAAGTATATTGAGAATATGTTGGCATCTAGCTCTATATCCAATAGCTCATAATACTTATACTTCTCTCACCAAATCTAGATGAATTAGGTTTATTTGTAGTCATAGTTTTTAGACATGAGCACATGCTATCAAGAGTTCTACGTAAAACAGACTGATTTGTGCACAGAGAGAGACTCAGTCAAACAATACTTGCTATGCACATCTTAGATGCGGTATCTCATTTGAATGACGTAAATGAACAACTTCTGTTGGTCCAGACTTTTTTTGATTCATGTTTTCAATTATAATTAAAATAATATCAAAGTATTTTCTCTGATGTTTTAGACTGCAAGTAGAGAGGGAGTTAAGACAGTTGTAGCGATAGCCAAAGCTAATAATAGGTCTATCACCTGATGCAAGTACTTCACAGGTAGGTCTTTCAGACTGTAAACTCTTCTGTACAGCAACTGAGAGATATGCTATTCTTTATCATCCTTGACCACAAGTGCAAACTCTTTCTCTGCCACAAAGCAACTTTCTGTTGCCCTGTGGTTTTGCCATCCTGTTTTTTCTAGCCAGGACGCTTCTATAGGCAAGAAGAGTTATAGATATTCTCTCTTTGAAAAGTAATATCTTCTCTTTTTTCCTAATACAGTGAAAACAAAGACGTCCTCTCAAAAAAAAAAAAAATCTATCACTTTGTAAAAACTATTACCATAAGTAAGTGTACTTTAATTACAATGATTTACTTATTACAAAGGACTATATTTCCTCATTAGAAGACTGAGAAGATAATATAATGATAATTGGCCCAAAGACTTAGTTAGCTTCTATGTCTCAGCAAAGAAGAGAAACTAAATCTCACCCTGCAATCAGTATTTTACATTTATCACTTGAATCATCTGAATTTCTTTGGAAAACAGTTATCTTCACAAATGTCCCTAAAACCTAAAATCAACTGTTTGCTAATAAGCTGTATGATTCTGAATTAAAACAAATTAATAGTTTATTGGAAAAAAGGCATATAGCACAGAATAGATGGACACTAAACTCCCCATCTTGTAGCTGTTTGAATAGCAAGCATCATTTAGGAGAGACATGGCTGTGTCCTTGCCCTTTCCCTTGTTGCCATGAAAGTGGACAGGTTTCCAGAGACATAGTTAAGCTACCTCTGATTAAATCTGAAGTGCAGGCTAGACATAAACTGAAACTTTCTCTGTCATGGGAGGAGCAAACTCAAGAGGAATAGTATTTTTCCATTTCTTATAATAAATGATCATGCGGTCTGTAAATTAGAAGATTCTGGTTTTAAACAGAACAGTTTAGTAGATTAATTTTGAAACATGAAATATTTTGTTTCATATGTATAGCTTTCCATTTTACTACATTTTTCATCCTTCAGACTTCTACCAGAACCTAATAATCATCTGGAACCTGTGTAACTGCTCTTTTCTGAACAAAATAAACAGATTTTTCTCAACCTGTATTTCTGTCATGACAAAGGTTTTAAATTCCTCCTTTTCAATCAGTCTAACCCAAAATACCAGCGCACAGGTATGGATTCTCAAAGCAGAAAAGTAACTTCCATAGTATTAAATTATCTTCTTATTGCCCTTATGGTAATAAAGCTATCTGACAATGATCTACACTTGCACACCTATTATATACAGTGAAAGCATATATATTACACTTCTATATTCCCCTTTAGTTATGATCAGAAGTTATATTGCAATCATCTAAAATTTTACAGTTTGATTCTAAAACTCTGAAAAGATTATTGTGTAATTCAAATCCTCAAATTACGTAATATGCAGACATGTATCTAGTTAATATACTAGAAAAAAGCCTAGAATTGTACTTCTACAGGTCTCCTGCTACCTAAAATCAGATGTGAGAATGAAATTACACCAGCTTTCCCATCTGGAAGAGAAAACAGCCAAAAAGTAACCAAAGCATGTTGCCATATTTATACTGAGTTATAAATTACCTTTTTGTTTAGTATCAAATATTCTGTATAAACAAAATCATAATACTAACTTAATTATAGAAATGAACTAGTCTGTAACAATTCTTTTCCAGAAAAGTAAGTAATGCATAATGTCTGACCATATGGTCTTTTCATCCTGTTGGCTAACTACCTACAAATTGCTGTAGCAATTATTACTGCTGGTGGTTGTTATTAACTGGAGTATGTTTTCTCCTGAGGATTGTTCCTCTATTTCACATCTTTTCAATTTCACCAGAGAAAATGCATTTAGCATTCATGATGCTTAATGGATTAAAAATGATACCTTCTACAATCAAATTCTGTAAAGAGAGATCTCAAACAAAAAGAGGATTGAACGAAAGTTACAGTTGTACTTTGTGATGCTTTAAAACTGGAAGTTGAAATTATTGAAAATCATCATATTTGCATCAGGATTTTCTTCTGCTTTGTAAAAACAACGTAGCCCTGGGCATATTCTCTGACAAGCATTAAAATGATGCAATAATGACTTTTGATATAGAAAGCAATTAGCATTTTTTAATGATCTATTCTGTAGAAGCCATGTTTAATTTAGGGCATCTGCTTCTAACAATACTTCACCATCCATGTATTAGAGTTTAAATCTTAATAACTGCTTTTGCAATATAAGAACACTAACATAACTATCAATTATGGAAAGTACAATCACTTGCAGAACACAGCGGAGGCACTCCTGCCAAGCAGACAAAACTAAAAGAATAAGTAAAATCCTTTTTAAACCACCCTGCAGCCCAGAAGATTCTTGAAGTTCCGCTCTTTGATTAACAACTAATTATGCAAATTCAGATCTACAATTTCAATACCTAAGAATAAATTACTTTGCCTGGCTTATTTATATTGCATATATACTTTATTTTTCTCCTTCATATGTTTATGTCGTTCAAGAAAGAAATCAGTTTTCCAAGATCAATAATTATTCAGATATTTCTCCAGTAGTAGCCCTGTAAACACCATCACAATGAAAGAAGAAAACCAGAAACAAAAGAACAAAATACCCTTTTTCTCTATTTGCTAGAATTAAAAAGCATAGAAACAGCTTTGATATACTGTTAAACAAATGTTCATCTGTTGGATTTCCAGGTTTATCTTGCCAAAAGTGCTAACTAGAAGACAATTTCCATACTTTATACTAAATCTAAGTCTACAAAGATAAATATGACATGCTTTTCCTTTAGATACATGCATATAACAGAATGTTTCTCTACTGTAAGATACTTCACATGTAATTGTAACTAATGCATCCTTATTATGAAATTAATTGTCTTCCAGAAATAAAAACGTAATCAGTTAAACTAACTTTTCCTCATTTTCATTAATCGGAATGTCACAAATAAATTATCATCAACATCTTATATATTTTTTATTGTATCGAGTCATTTTAAGCTATCAGTACACTCCTCAACTGTCTGATGATGTACATCTTTGTTCTTTTTCATTTCTAATAAAGAACCTATAAGTACTAGGGTTAAGTAAGGAATGCATATCACCATGACCAAACTACAAATTTTAATTCTACCTACTTATCGCAGTGCGTAATGGAATTTATGGTTTCTTCTCTGTCATATGTTCAATATGAAGACACTTCAGTCAAATATCTTTCTTGAATTCAGTAAGGCTTTTGAAAATGTGTCTCATAGGATTCTCATAGAGCAGCTGATGAAGTACTGGCTGGATTAAAAGACAGTGAGATGGATTGACAACTATCTGAACATCCATGCCCAAAGGGTGGTGATCAGTGGTTCAAATTCCACTTGGAAGCCACCAACTAGTAGCGTACCCAAGGGGTAAACACTGGGTCCAGTCCTATTTATCATCTTCACTAATGATCTGGGTGATGGGACAGAGCGTACCTTCAGAAAGCTTGCTGATCACACAAAGCTGAGAGGAGTAGGTGATACACCTGACAGCTATGATGTCATCCAGAAGGACCTGGCAGGCTGGATAAGTGAGCTGACAGGAACTTCATGAAGTTCAACAAGAAGTGCAAAGTCCTCTTCTAGGGAAGAACACCCCCAGTATATCCTGGAGGCCACCCAGCTGGAAAGCAGCTTCGCAGAAAACAACCCAGGGTACCTGGAGAACACCAAGTTGAACATGAGCCAGCAATATGCCCTTGCCAAAAAGATCAATGTTATCATGGGCTGCGTTAGGAAGAGTATTGCCAGCAGATCAAGAGGTGATCCTTTCCCTCTATTCAGGCTGATGAGTCCTGAGTCCAGTTATGGGCTTCCCAATACAAGAAAGATGTGCACATACTGGAGAAAACAAAGCAAATGGTAACTAAGAGGATTAAGCGACTGGAGCATCTTTCATGTGAGGAAAAGTCAAGTCAGCTGGGACCGTGGAGCCTAGAGAAGAGAAATCTTCTTGGAGTTCTCATCAATGTATCCAAATAGAACCACAGAATATCCTGAGTTGGAAGCAAGCCACAAAGGTCATCAAGTTCATCTCCTGGCTGAACCAGAACCCCCAGATCCCGGGATGCTCTCCAGCCTCTCATCCTTCTAATCTGTACATGTATTCAGGGTTGCTCAATCTCAGGTGCAAAATCCGGCACTTCCTCTTGTTAAATGTCATGTGGTTGATGATTGCCCAGCCCTCTACTTTGCCAAGAGCTCTCTGTAAGACCTCTCTGCTCTCAAGGGAGCCAACAGCTTCTCCCAGTTTTGAGTCATCTGCAAACTTAGCGTACCTTTGAGTCCTGTATAATTGCTGAAAACATTAAAGAGAACAGGCCCTAAAATGAAGCCCTGAAGAACTCTACTACTGACTGGCTTCCAGACTGATGTAATCCCACTTATGATAGTTCTTTCAGCCCAACCCGTCAGCCAGTTGCTCAGCCATCGCATTATAGCTGTCATTTACTAGACATCTTGTCCAGGAGGACACTGTGAGAAACAGTACTGAAAGCTTTTCTGAAATCCAAAAAGATAACATCTACTGGCTTCTCTTGTTCAATTAGGTGGGTAACCCTGTCAGAAGAGAAGATTAAGTTTGTTGAACTGGACTTTTTCCTCATAAACCCATGTTGACTGTGAAATATCTGAAAGGAAAACGTAAAAAAGACACTCTTTTCAGTGGCATTCTGCAACAGGACAATAGGTAACGGACATGAATTGAACTTCACAGAATGTTTTTACTGTGCAGGTGGCATGTTATCAAGAGTGGTTGTGGAGTCTCTGTCACTGCAGATCTTCAAAAGCTGCCTAGACATGGTCCTGGGCAACTTGCTCCAGACTGCCCTGCTTGTGCAGGGGTTTAGACTAGACGACCTCCAGAAGTCCCTTCTTACCTCAACCAATCTGGAAGTCTGTGATATCTAAGCCAATGCAACGAAAATTATATGTCACAGTTCTCCAAATATCACCACCACGCACATTAACATTTACCCTAGCATCACGTTACCTTTCATATACAGTTCTTATACTTTACAATATTCTTCAAGGCTTAGCTTAGTCTCACCTTCATTTCAGCTCTTCTTCTCTATGCACTGTCCCTAATACCTACTGTTTAACAGAGCTGAACAAGAGCCAGACTTTGTATCTCACAGAACACTCATGAGATTTCAGAAATGTTCTGCTCCAGATTTTCAGATTAGATAAATAGGGAAGGAAGAAAGGAACAAAAGTAATCACCTGACAGTTGACACGTGCGTTTGAAAAATATTTAAGCTTGCAATCTACAAGAGGTAAAAAAGGGAACATTAAGCTAATGGTTATTCTAGGATACGGCTATCATTTTGACCACAAATTCCAACAGAGCTTATGAGATTTGTTTTTTTTTTTTTTTGATGAAACCGTTACTCAAATTCAACTAGCAAATTATTTCTGACAAAATGACATCTGCTTAGACTATTCCCAACCAGCTGCTCCCTAGTCTTTTCTTCTCCCATATTACAGCCTTCTCAGTCAGTGTTTTGGCCACCATTTCTATAAAGATTCCTTTTTCCCAACATTCCTTAATATCTGCCCTTAAAGGGGAGATTTTGTTCTATCTGTTTTTTCATAGCAACCCGACAAATTTTGCTTAAAAACTTAGAAGACTTTCATGACATCTGTCTCATTTTAAGTATTTGCATGGCTCCCACTGCCAAAATATTGGGTACCAATGTATTATTAAGTACCTTTTTCCCATCACTTTCAGTGCCAGTTGTCGAGGTGGCAGGAAAATCCCTCAAAATGAGTATGTATGTATGGTGCAGGTAAAAACTATTATTGATTAAATCCCAACTCATAGATTGAGCAGAGTAAAGAATCTATATCAGATGTTTCTACTCTACTATCCTAGCTGTAAGGCAGGTAACAGCTTTCTTCTTTTACTCTCTTTTTTTTTTAACTTATAGTTTTAGTGTCTTAGTAGAGTTCAGAAATGCCAGATCAAAACAATCAAGTCTGGCTTTGGTGGAACAAGGCCTTCTGTGGCATAAGACAATTAATGAGGAAGCATTATCTTTTTCCTTTTTATCTATTTTACTTTTTTCCCACAGCATGACCAAAATTAGGTTAATTAGCAGTGTGTTGGGGGAAATAAAATCACTTTATTTAGATTAACAGTTTTTGGCTGTCCTCATTACAAGGTATGAGATTATTAATAAAAATAAGAAAATAGAATTACATTCCAGATTGAAGTTTTCTAACAAATTCCTTGTGAAAGATCTGGCAAACTTGAATTAGAGTATTTTTCTATGGAATACATATATATAGAAATAGTACATATAATAGTTACATGTTAATAACATTTGTTATATTATACATCATATGTATTATTTTATATACATATTTCATATATATGAAATATATTATATACAAATGTTTATATATATAAATTAAAAAAACAGCGGTGTAGATCAAATATATTTATTTTTTTATAGAAATAGATGTGTTCATACAGAATTTGTTTATATTTTCTTAAGATTCACATGCATGATAAAAGCTGTTTTAAAAATGGAAGATCTACCACCCACACGGAAAACTTAAAGCATTGCATGAGTAGATTAAAAAAGACTAAACATGCAGTTTCACTACAGCTATCTGAAATAATTTCCATTACAGTTTTCACCTCCTTTGTTAACGTAGCTCAGGAAAGAGCAGTGAGTCAAATAGCACACTGCACAGATGGATTGTATTAGCAGCACTGAGCAGCTATTGTGTTCTGATCTCTACCAACACTACTCAAACTCCTGTTCAAAGCAAAACTAATCTTGAGCCCTAAATTTTAGATCTGGAATAAAATCAGGTGACTGCAATTGCTGAATTGCACCATAAGTTAATAATGAAGTGAATACTAGTCATAGAAATGAAAATGTCATTTCCTTAAGGACTGTAAAACAGCAGAAGCCCCTTCACGTAAGCATGCCTGTGCTTTTCTATTATTTGAGGATCTGCCTAAAGAGTACAAACAGCCTCACTGACTGGATGAGAAGGGTTTTAAACTATGATATACTGGAGAAAGCTTATCAAGATATATTCGAGGGGCAATGAGGAAGATACTAGGGGACAACATGATGAGGGAGGCTTTTGCACATCTCCTTTTGAAAGCAACATGACAGAGTCCATCTCAAGTGCTTACACGTGTATGTATGTTGCATGTCGAAAATACAAGAAGGATGAGAAATCTGTGCACAGTAATAGACTTGAAAATCCCACTGGGAGTAGAGATATGGAGGAATAGTTTGTATGACTGGAGTACTGAAGTGGTTGGATTACAGTGGCTTTTCAGGAAAGACAGGCTGGGAATTTAATGACGTGGGGTTGCCATCAACAAGTGGTGAAAAAGCTGAGATCAAGTTGTGGCAAGCAGTCAACACGCTCCGGGGCCAGGCTGCTGGACATCACAAAATGGGCTGAGAAGAACATCTGGGATAGAAAAAACATAATTACAGTATTAGCCGTGAGCAAACTGGCTAGAAAGGACCTGCAGGTCCTAGAGCACAGTAAATTTCACATAACTCAGCAGTATTCTCTTGCAGGCCAGAAACCCACTGGTCTAGCAGACTGCAATAGCAGCACCCTACCCAGCAGGTGGAAAGGTGATTATTCCCATCTCTTAAGCACTTGTGAGAATGCTTCTGCAGTCCCATGACCAGATCTAGACTTTCCAGTAGTCCAAGACTTGAGTTAGATCAAACCCAGTAGAAGATACTACATACTAGCTGAAGAAAGAAGCACTAGCTGGAATCTGCTCTAGAGGTGGCTGAGGAAGGATGTTACAGCTCTGTTCATATTTCCAGTGAGAGCACAGAGACAATACAGCCATATTCTTTTCATCAGTGCCCATGGATGGAAAAAAGAGGTAACAAGTTGGAACACTGAAAGCTGTAAATAGATACAAGGAAAATATTTACACCATAAGGGTGGTCAAACACCAGAATAAGGTTGCCAAGAAGGCTCTGCAGTTTCCACCCTCGGAGAGATTCAAAACCTGACTGGGTGTTGCTCTGAGGAACCTAACTGACTCCATTTTGAGGAGTGAGTTGACTTGATGGCCTCTGAAGGATGCTTGCCACCTAAATTATTCTTTCTAAGGAGAAAATCAGGGTGTAACTTAAACCAGAAGCTAATATTTGTTTCATTGAATAACCTAGAGTTTTACAGTCTAATAAAGCTTTCATTAAATAGCTCCCAGTGTGACTTTCCCCTCACTGCCACATCCTTTCTTCTCAGTTTCTTATTCTTTGAGGAGGAAAATTCGACTTCATATGACTTAAATGTGGCAATTGGCCCTCTAAGCATAAACTCATCAATACCATTAGAAATGCATTTCTTGAAAGAAGCATACTCACGGCAACAGGACAAAAATTTTGAGTTTATGGACAATTCTTGGACAGCAACAGTATCATTTTTATGTTAGATATCAAATACATTCCAGCAATACAGCTTTCTATCATGCTTTTATTTTATTATTAATGTTTCTCTATTTTACTAAAACACTATTTGTTTTCATTATTTTTCTGTGTAAATGTTCAGTTCCTATGTGGCTGGCATTCGGTGCATTCTGTTCTCTCTGTGATTTATGAGTTTGCTGATTCTCAGTTGTACTACTCAAAATAAAATCCTCTACAAGAAAAAATAATTTGGAATTGCTTAATATGCCCTGATGAGCGTTTTAATTATTTCACAGAAGTAGATTTTCTGTCACCCTTCATTGTTGAAAGCAACACACTCATGGCAGGCCTTAATGCTACTGAAATAAATACTATAACTGCTTAATATATGAAAATGTTATTGGCCATGCACAATGAGTGCTTTAATTTCTTCACCATCCAGTGAATTTGCATGAGTCTTTTCCATGATTTATAGCGCGGACTGTCTTATGGCTTATAATTTGTCATACTCTAAAGGGTCTTGGGATACAATTTTATGAAAAGTTATATATAAGTTAGGCTTTATTATAAAATGCTAGAAAATACATTCTGATTGTATCATGGCCCTGGGGCCCTATAATCAGATTTCAAGGGATAAAAAGGAACAACAATAGTTCCTACGCATAAAAGAAAAACTTTATGGAAATTCACAGTGCAAGAATTTTTTATTTATTTATTTATTTAAAGATACCCCACACAGAAAGTTTGTCTGACACCTTCACAGAGAGCTTTCAAAAGTTCCTTGGAGCTGTACTACCAGTAAATTGAAACTCATGTTCGCTGTGAAAAATATTGCAAGGCTTCCTGTATTTTAGGGCTCCCTCAAATACAGCTCCTATCCATCTCACTAGGAAAGGGGAACTATGCCTGTTCGTCACAGTCTCCAAATGTACAAAAATGTCTCCGGGGCGACTCTCTGAATGCAATCCCCTCCCATTTTAAACTTCATAGCACTATGTGGCTTTGCAGTACTATTAAAAATACAAATTTCCATATGAGGTATGATTTGAAGAAACAATAATCTGAAATGTCTGAAACAGTCACTAAAGATCTTGTTCTTACCTACAAAAGCAAACAATCATCTGAAAAAAAAAATAAAGCATAAGTAAGAGATCTACAGATTTAAAAACATGTAATGAAAATAATTTATCAACAAACAATCTGCAATCCAATTTATGGTACTGCATAACAACATTGTGACAGAAGATTTCAAGGCCTACACCAGCTGGTACCTACTGCAATATGTGTTACTTTATATTCCAATGTGAACATCAGAAATAGCCTTACTAACATGAAGACTGTAAATAATACATCTCTTTGCCAACACATTCACTATTTTATGTTTTACATGTGGAACAAGAATAATTCAAGAAGAAATTTTCAGTAATTGCCATCAGGTCATTGCAAACATACCACAGTATTTGAGAACTTGAATTCTGCCTGTCAATTTAGAAGGTTGTTTTTTTCCCCTCTTTAAACACTTTCCAAGTCAGTAAGGCATATGACAACAGGGATATTGTGATACTGGAGACAGATATCAAAATACATTAGTATTATTAGTTACAGTACAATCTTTTTCCTTCTTCTCCAAAGAAACAAAATTAGAGGCTGCATGGAAGACAGTTTTATAAAGCATTTTCTCACAATTAATTAAATGTCAAAAATGAAATCAGGTTCTTCAACACCTCTTTGGATACCAAAGTCTGGATACAAAATTAAGCCACTGTTATGTACAAGACTTGTACAAATACTTTTTTGTTGGAATATAGCACGGAAAAAAAAATAGATCAAAAACCTTTCTGCAGCATTGTTTTTGTATTCCTATAAAAGAGGTAAAGAACAATGTAATATCCAAAGAGGCTTTTTCTCCTGCATATTTACCTTGCTTCTTAAGTCTTGAATGGTTCACTTCTCAGACACCCAACTACTCTTTAGCCATTGACATTATTTCCATGAAAGGTGATAAAAATTGTTTACTCTCATTGCATGTAACAATTTTTTTTACAGGTTCATGAATGTTCATTTTGTTTATTTAAAGACAAAGATGTTCCCAGGGTTTCTTTGAACCTTAACTTCATTATTCTGCATCTTGCTTTGCTTCATTTGAATGATTCAGTATCATTGTAGTTAACTGGTTCTATATGTACAGCAGCCACTTGTACACGGAGACGGTAGACTTTTTTCTATGAGACATTTCACCATAAACATGAAAAAAAATCTCACAGTATACCAACTGACCCTATAGCCTGCAAGCCAGCCCTCTCATAAAGGTTTGCAGCAGTTAGCTGTAACATGCTGGTGTCACCAAAGTTATTTCATGCCATCACTGAAAAGTTTGGTTCAAGTAACCAATAAAGGTAGCTTTTGTTTGTCGATAGCCTTTACATTAATCGGTTTGAAACAGAATTGCACATCATCTTATTACTTACCAACAATTATTATTTTTAGCAAATAAGAAGACCTACCAATTGAACAGTGCTTACATTTGTGAGCCAAATTCTCTGCAGGGATGGAAACAGAAGCAAAGAAACAGTATTTGAACAGCTGCTGCTAGGAGGTTATAAGCAAGCTGTGTTCCTACTTTGTTCCTCGCACAGCACGCAAATAGCAGCTACCGTTCAAAGTCATCACCCTTCTGGGGGAATTCTTTCATACTTACATTATGAAATCAGTACTTATGAAGACTGTATTCATAAGAAAAACAATTGTACAAACATTTTCTGAAGAGTAGGGTGCTCAATAGCATGAGTAGCCTTTTGACTTCAAAGAAATTCATGTGACAAAGCACTCTCAGCCAAGTGTTTTACTGCTGTAGGTATTTGAAAACTGCATTTATTAGCTCTAAATCCCAATTGCTTTTGAGGATGCGATAATTAGAGCTTTCTAGGTGCAAGACCTGTTTCTTTGTCTTACACTTCTTCCATGCAGTTTTCCAACACAGAAAAGACATACTTTTTCAGTGCAATCAACTTAGAAACCAATTCGAAGTTCTTCCACTGAATTAACTGGAAGCGCTTCTAAAACGACTCACTTGTATTGATACAACTTTCACCTGTAAATACTGTCTTACAAGCTTGTTCCTGACAGTATTTGTCAGATTAACAGGTGATTTTTTTCTTCACAAAGGCAAACAACAATTGCATTTAACATTAATGTAGTACTTTTCTGCAATACAATATTGAAAGTCTGACAAAAATCTAAAACTCAACGTGTATATATTAAGGAAAAATTGGGAAGTTGAACCATCTCAGCTGTTCAAAGTTAAACACATATTAGAATCATTTTAAAATTAAAAATATACTGCACAATGACAAGTGAATAAGAAGAAATTAATATACACTCTCACCGAGTTCTGTTCAGAATATACATGTAATGGCCTATTTAATTCACAATTTCCAAAACATGCAAAAATTTTAAGATATATTTATAAACATGCAACATTTCACCTGAGGAAATATTGCACACAGAAGAAACACTTAAATGCTTAACAGCCTTTCGAGAAGCTGCAGTTCAAAATAAGAGGAATAAAAATGTACAGTTGATAAGGTATAATATCCCAAATAATCACAAAACTACTTTAATTTGAAGCTGAGTAGAAAAGATTGTCATTGATTAAGGTTATCAGATTTCAAACTTGTGTGAACATGGGCTACGTCGACAAAATATACATCATGCACTACTGAAAATCTCCTTCAGATAATAACATCCATCTTCAAGATTTGCTCTGAAGAACTTTTTTTCTGAGATTTGTTTTTGTCAATTGAGCTCTCACATTGAATTGTGAGTACTCCCTGCGAAACTCATGAAATGCAATGTCCTTCTCCACTCATGACAGAGATGAGGATAGACCACGGTGACTTTAAGAGTTGCATAATGTTATTCAAAGAATATATTTGCAATTCAGATCAGATTTGCCTTTGAGGTAACCATAAAACCAGTCTCAAAGGGCAAACTAGTTGCACAATTTTATAAAATTTTGAGGACATTTAAATGAAATTTCATTTTGAAAATGTAAGTATACAAAGTACAACCAATGGTGTTACCCATAGCTTGAGCTGTAGCAGATTTATATCACTTTTTATACGGAAAGCCTGCAAATTTCTAACCTTTCTTATAATTTTATAAAAGCTGTGTTTTTTTTTTTTTTTTTAACCTAATTAGACCCAATTAGTAAAGTGAAGTTAAATTTCTTCCTATCTAGAAAGCTTTCATATGTAATTTGTATCCAAGGAAATCTTTACTAACATAGAGGCCTTGGGATAAAAAAAATTAATTTTACAGTTATAACAGAAAACAGGGGAATTGAAGTAGCCCCTTTGGAGTTCAGCCACAAGAAGGAAAGATTCAATTACTCTGAAAATCTTTAGAACCCTAGGACAAATATTGGAAAAGATGAGCCAGACTGGGGGTCGTCATCAACTGTAATCCCAAACGGCACTTATTCCTTGTCTTGCATTATTATTCATTTAGAAACACAATGAATTGCAAACCACTAAACATATGAGAAGATAACTGCACTTAATGGAAGTAAGCTCTCTCATAATTATTAATTAATAGAATAAAAGCAAATGTTAACCACAGTAATATTTTCATCGTCTGCCTCACATTCAGTGAGGAAACTGAACTTTTGGGAAAGTTAGTTTCTGAATATGCCTATTTACGTAAGATCCCTAATGGCAATATATTATTACAGAGCAAATGTGCAAATAAAAGACTGCTTAAAATACATTTTAATTCATTAGAGGTTAATAAATCTGTAGTAAAACACTGTGATGAAAATATACTTAACATTATCTAAATTTTCAAGGAGTTAACCTGGCTCACCATTTTATACCATTATTTCTCTATTAATTTATCAGTTATTCCTAATGTATGCTATGCAAACATGAGCCACATGAAATTATTTATGTTCATATTCCACCAAAACCTATACTTAGCATAGGAATGAAAAGTGAAAGGCAATCACTTCTTTCAAATATTTATGTAAATTGCTAGAACCATACAAACCAATAACAGTGTGACAAAATGAATTAGAAACCTTTTGAAAACAATCTTGTAGTATGAATTGCTTCATTTGAAGTGATTTATAGTTGGACATTCAACCAATGTTGCAATCCAAATCAATTCATCTTTTTGGGAGGCCTCAGAACTCATGATGAACATCTTTAAAATTACCTTGAATAAGACATATAAACTACTAATAGGAAAGTACTGATCGTTCCTTTTTTTTAAAATATGACTTCCTGTGACACAGAATTCTCTGTTTATTGCTGAAGTACATGTGGCATCTAAAATATCTCTTCATACTAACATCGCTGTTCACTCAAGTAATTTTCCTGAGTGATAAACATAGTGAATTTGATCTACACCAGCCTGATAGGACAAACATTTTTTGTCATTTGCTTGTGGCTAGCTTTTGGTGTTCCTTTTTTTCTCCCCCTTTATTTCAGGACATTCTAATACTACCTTTCACACAAAATCTGGACTACAAAGCCAATACCAAGGGAAAACAGAGGTTTTTTGAGTTCAAGTCTCCACTATCCTAAATGACCTATTATTTATTTTCATGACCCTACTAGTTATATCCAAACTAATAATTCTACTTTCTTAGTTATTCAGATTCTTAAGCATGTGTGTATGAATACAATGAAACTTAGCCCTAGTCACCTGAGATCATCATAATTACTACTCCAAAACATTTCTGGCCATTATAATACTGCAAAGAGTGAAAAAATCTACAGATATATTAATTAGTATGCATTATATTAACACAGTAGAATAATTATTATGTGTGCAATGACTGATTTGATGTTAAATTTTGTCTGAAAATGGAAACTTATTTGATAAGAAAAGAACTGCCAACACTGTTCTATGATCTACTTTGTAATGCCTGAAAACATCTCTTGAACTTCACTGGCCAATAAACTACCTATACAATTGAGTTTTCCTTAAGTTTTCTACTTCTAATAGAAAAGTAGTAATAACTCAAAGAACATCTCCATATTGTCAATTAATGCATCAGTTTCTATAAATCATTTAAGTGATTAATCTAAGCTATTTAACTAATCCATTAACAACTACTAACTTTACCTGATTTCTCTCCTACACACTTAACTGATCCTGCTATTGATCTGTCACCTTGCCCCCAAATGATTTCAAATTAAGTTCTACATTGCAGACACTACTGTTTGGGACTCCTACTATAGAATTTTAAGACATCTAACTTACTGAAAGTGTTCTGAAGGTTCCCTAGTCATAAGCCTCTGGACAAAGGAATGCTATTAAGCTAGAAAAATAATATATGATGCAAAACATTTGATCTGAATCGTGTTCTTTTCCTCTGTTGGCAAAGCCTACAATTTTCTCTAAAATTGTAGGCTTTGTCAACTACTGATTGTTTTGAAATTCTATGTGCTGCATTAACTGAGGTGGCTGTAATTCCTTGCTCTGCTTACAAGAGCTCAGCAGTAAAAACACACTGGGTAGCAAATACCGCATCGTTTTTATGCTCTGCTATAATCACTAAGCAGGCAAAACAATCCATCTTTACTGAATACCAAGTATATTTTCTTCAACTCCTAATAGGAGCTATCAGGACAACTGAATAGGATTTCAGTTCTGTTTGCTGCGGAATTATACCTCTGAGCTCCTGGGCACTCTCAGAAGCCATGCATTCAAAGGAAACTGATGATGCTGAGTATTTCGTATGGCATAGGCTGGCTGGGTTTTTAGAATAGATTAATTTTCAGATTGAATGCATCTACCTGCTGTAGTTGCAGAGGTAAGAAATCTTAAGTTTTGCAAGCTGATTTTAAATTAAGTGGAAAATTAAACAAGATTTGCAATGACACACAGTTGTTTTCATGAATTGATGAAAATCAAATAAATGTTTCCAGTGCTAATTGCTAACAGCCACGCGTGAGACACTGTTTCTCTTTTCTGTTTATTCATTTGAAGAGGATTATTTTCAGAATTTTACATCAATTACTATTTTACTGAGTTTCACCTGCCTGTATTATTTCCCTATTTAATTTACAAAATAGTCATCATCTTTGCCTTTCTAAGTATTTAAGTATTCTAAAAGTACATATATCATCTTGATTTTTAGGTAGTGAATTTCCACTTTTTCAAATATTACACATTTCACAGGAAAACAGTTAAGAATTTCTAAGCTCAAATAGCTTAAAAGTGATTTTAAATTGCTGGTTGTATTGTTGACCAGAAATAGAACTCCTGAAAAACCAAGTATTATACTAGTTATGCATTAATGTTGGCCAATACATGTAATATGAGCTACTTCACAAGGTTTCAGAATCATGAACTACGGGATGTACATCTTTCTCCCTTACCATTTGTACCCAATGCTCAGTTTCTTGGGAAGAAACTGTTAAATTGGTAAATATGATTTCTCTTTGATTTTAACATCTCCCTTTAAAATTTCTATATCTCTGCTTAAAATCTCTACACAATTTCATCACCTCTGCTTTCATTTCTTTCCCCTTTGACATCAAGCTTTCCTTACCTCTTCTCTATTGCCTTTGTATTTCAGGTGATCATGGTCTCCCCCAGTCAATCAATTTTTTCCCTTACCTACACACAGGTTCAAAAGCCAATTCAATAAAGTACAAGGAAAAAGCTCTATCTGTGCCTAGCAGCTTCAAACTCTGGCTCAGAAAAATTCTAAACTGCAAGAGAAGACTGAAGATACATTTCTGGATATCTGCCTTGTTGTTACATCCTCTATAAGGGATGTTCTTGCTGGATTCTGCAATAAGAACCAGCTGCGGACTGTCCTGAAAACATAATATCCTCTTAGAAACAGGCAAGAAACTGACAAGTTAACTACCAAAAAAAAAAAAAAAGGATACTAGAATTGGAAGCATTCAATATGCCCATTGATTTCTGCAGATATTATCAAACATGTCAGACAGAACTCTGGCAAATTTGGTTGGTGTTATGTTCTCAAAATATTTTCCACTATTTTAAGAGAGCCAAACAAGGAAGATGGTATGAACAGGCATATACCATTGCATGCATGGCTTGTGTCATCATTGGCAGATAACAAATTCTTAGAAGCCGGAACTGAACTTTCTAGGTGGGTGGGTAAAGAACACTGAAGTTTTTGGCTTCATATCCGACCCTTTCTCTATTCATGTGTTTCTTATTAAGCGAGTACAATCTAATGAAATAAGCATTTCAGCAAAGAGCTGTCTTGAGTGCCTTCATACTTTCAAGATTTGTAATTTCATCTGAAACAAAACCAAACCTCACCCAGTATCACTACTTATTTTCATCACTGTCTCCTATTCTTTATGTTTCTGGTCCGTTTCAAATATATTAATAATTGTAATTACTTTACAAACATTTCTGAGCAAGAAGTAAGCTCTGGCATTAATTATTTTTGAGACCAAAAAAAAAGTTATCTTTTGCCTTCAATACAATCTGAAGTCTTATTTAAAATATTTTAAATGAAAAAGGCTAGCAAATGTCATCCATAGCTACCCTTTTTAGTTGAATAAAGCATTGCAGATCTAAATCGGACTGCTCAGAAAATGTTTTCACTTTTAGACCCAAAATACGTTTAGATCTTCTTTGAAAGGTTAAGAAAATAATCTCACTTTGCCAGTTCAATTAAAGTTGAAAACCAAAGACAGTCAATAAATTAACAGCTGTGAGGGAAAAAAAAAAAAAAAAAAAAGCATGTCCAGGACAGAGTCATGAAACAAAAAAACTATGCTGGGCTCTGATGAGCATTGGCATTGGGCACCTTAGCCTGGCACTCAGTTCATCCCACAGCACCAGTTCTGCTTACCAAAAGTGGCCCACTGAGTACTTACTTGTATTCCACAGCCCAGCTCCACACCAGTGAGCCAGGTGTCCTATTCATTCAAAGTTTGAGAATAGGTTGAGATTGTTTCAGCCCCAAGACCTCTAATAGTTCGCTTTACCAGGTAAAGCTGCACTGCCACTGAGAGTGGTGGCTACCCTGAGGGAAACTTCAGAGGAAACCAGCTACTAGGTGGTTCGATTAGTCTTTCACCCATACACCCAGGTCAGACACCAGACTTGCACATCAGGACCACCACAGATTTACACCAGAGTTTCCTGTGGCTTCACCCTGCCCAGGCACAGTTCACCATCTATGCTGTTTAACACCATATTACCCTAGAGTGAAATATTCATTATGAAAAACAAGAACAGATAATGGTGCTAATGCTCCTTGAACCACTCTACTGAAATTGAGGACTGAAATCTCTATTACAATGCACCATCCAACTCTGCAAGTCAAGAAACTCATTAAGCTCCTTCATTGTTTGTTGTTTTCTTTTTCCCCCTTTGTCATCTCTCTCACACCAAAGCTCCAAAATAGTTAAAAGACATCCCTCTAAATTTCTCTAACAGGATTTTAAGTAGCCTTTATTAATACATCAAAACTTTATCAATGAAAACCACTTCTGTAACTTAGAAGAACATCGTGTATTTCTGTAAGGCAATGCCACTGTCTAAATTTTTACTGTAAGTTACTTCAATCTGTAAATAAAAAGACAAAATGAAAAATGGATATTTTGGTCCAATCCTTCAAAAAAAAAGATCAAAGTGGCTTTCTTAGTCTTAGTAACACATTTAAAAGGACAGCTACAAAAATATTCAAACAGCTCTTTGCCAAAAACTTGGTGGCAATGAAACTGTTTAACCTACAAAATCTCAGTATTTTTTAAATTACATTTTAGACATATTTAACAATCCACTTTGAATAACATGGAATTAATCTACAATAAATACAATTAATCTTTGCCCAACTCCCCAGCCTGTCCAGGTCTCGCTGAATGGCAGCACAACCTTCTCGTGTGTCAGTCACTCCTCCCAGCTTTGTATCTTCAGCAAACTTGCTGAGGGTGCACTCAATCCCTTCATCCAGGTCACTGATTAAAATGCTGAACAAGACCAGACCCAGTACTGACCACTGGGGAAATACTGCTAGCTACAGGCCTCCAACTAGACTGCAACACTGATCACATCATGCACCAAGATCAGGAGGAAAACGTGGCAAATTTGGAAGAAATTATATTACCATCATTTCAAGGAAAAAGGAGAGAGAGATTCTGTTGAGATCAAAAAATGGAAAATAAAAAGTGGAAAATAATGTTGGAAAGTGATGAGAGAAATAATAGGTATTCCTAAATACATTCATATACATATGAAAGCAAAAAACAAGCAAACAAACAAAGAATTCTGAAGAAAAAGAACAGAGAGATGATGATCAGAAGGTAAACTCAGATTTTAAGAGATCAAACAGATCGACCTAATGTAACAGTTAAAACTGCAAAGGGCTATGGATGACAATGAACTCATTTGGAAGCAAAAAAGCAAGAGAGAAGCAGAAAAGCATAAGATAAGAACCAGACTAGAAAACATGGATCCAAGAAGGCAGAAATACATAAAGGAGAAATGAAAGATGCATTTAAGAGGAAGACTGAAAACAGTCATCAACTGAAAAGATGGAAAAACAAAAAGCAGGAGCAGTGGAAAGAGAGAAAATATTCCAGAAGCAGGAAGGGAGAAAAAAGAAAAAGGCAAACTTTAAAACAAACCAAAAGAATGCAAAACATAAGAGATGTCAAAAAGAAAAAGAACTGCTTAAGAAAGGTCAGAAGCGATATACTGATACAAAAAGTAAAGCAAAAAGTATGTTATCTACTGGTTTAAAGTCATTCAGAGCTACAGTTAGATAGCTTTAGACGTTCCTCTGCATATTCTGGATAATAGTGGAAGGGTACACCAGAAGAAATTCTTGTCCGTTGCAACAGGAATGTTTCTGTCCTACAGCACAATCAATGAAAATCAATTGGCTGATAATTGCTTTGCATCAAATTAAATTATGGAGGACCATGTGAGCCAGAGGGTTGGAAATGAGATGTGGAGCCTTTCACCTCTAGGTCACTGCCACAAACACAGTCCCAGTCAATGAGAACTGAGAGTTGTTACTGTTGTGTTAGTAAAGAAACCAATTTTAAGCTTTAGCTTTACTGCTTTATAACCTCAGAACCTTTTTTTTTTTCCCCCCCAAATCCCTAACAAAGCTGAATGAAGCTTCCAATACTTCTAATGTGACCTTTATGCCACCTGGGATTACAGTCTACAGTCAATCCTTTCTGAAAATACTCTTCTCATCTTTTCAGCAGGGTAGGAGATCCAAACAGCCAAGTTACTTTTGAAAACAGTTTCAAAAACAAGTCTGTAAATAAAATGTAATGTATATATCAAAACTCCTGAATTATGTATTTATTTTTGAATGCAGGACCATAAATACTCAAAAACAAACACTGCGAAAACAAACATTGTGAGCATTTCCTTTGATTCACACTTTAAAAAAAAAAAAAAAAAGAAAAAACAAAAAAAAGTTGTATTTTCCTGTTTAAACAAAATCAAAAGAAGGTATTCCAACTTTTCAAAAGCATTAACTAGAGTTAAGTACAGTTTTTCATTGATCAGTGATTACATCTTGTTTCCATTTCAAACTAACCCATGCATTCCTGTTGGCTACCTTTTCGTGGCTTGAATTACTAACTGAATTACAATATTAGATGAAAGAAGAGTGAATCTGGATAGCTATCATGCCTAGATTAGTCCTTGCTGTCCAACAACTTGCTCCTATGTATATCAAGAAAGTTTAAAACCACATGCTCCCATGAATTATATACTGCTATCACAAAGTCAATATTGGCACTGGTTTGGCTGACTGAGACTACAGATGAGAACACCCTCTGCTAGTATTGTGTTGGCTGTTAATATTCCTGTTCTGAAGGTGTTATCACTATCGATCTGGAATGGGTAGATCATCGAACAGCTGAGCCAAGAAAAGTTGGCTGAGTTGTCCAGAAGTTTATCTGCTCAGGGACTCAAACAGAGTTGTAATGAGTGAGACTACTTCTGCCTGGCAGCCATTCACTTAGTGGTGCTCCCCAAGGCTCAGGTTTGAGGCTAGTTCTGTTCAAATTTTCATAAATGATCTGGATGCAGGAGTTGAATGCATCTCTAGTAAATCTGCTGATAATACTAAACTGGGAGGTACTGTTGACTCTATGGAAGGACGTGAGGCCTTGCAAAAGGATCTAGATAGATTGGAGAACTGGGCCATCAGTAGCAACACAAAATTTAATGAGAACGAATGCTGGATTCTGCACTGGGGACAGAATTGCTGAACAGCTTAGATGTCCTTAGGAGTACAGCTTAGGAGATGAGTGGCTGAAAAGAAGCTCTGCAGAATAGGATCTGGAGCAGCTGGTTGACATGAACCAGCAGTGTGTCCTGGCAGCCAAGAGGGCAAACCACATTTTACAATGCATGAAACACAGCATAGCCAGTCAGTCAAAAGAGGTGATTCTCCCGCTATATTTAGCATTGGTGCAGGCTCACCTTGAATATTGTGGGTGGTTCTGGTCTCCACATTATCAAAAGGACGTTAAGGTCTGTGAAGGCATCCAGAGCAGAGCAACAAAGCTGTTTCAAGGGCTGGAAGATGTCCTGTGACGAGATTCTGAGGGCATTGGGGTTGTTAAGGTTGGAGAAAAAGGAGTTGCATGGTGACCTTGTTGCTTTCTATAACTTCCTGAGAAGGAGAAGGGCAGACAGAGGTGCTCATCTTTTCTCTCTAGTGACAGAATGTGTGGGAATGGCTCAAAGATGTGCCAGACTAAACATTAGGAAAATTTTCTTTATCGAGAGGGTAGTTAGACATTGAAAAAGGCTTCCAAATAGGTGTTTGATGTCCCACGTCCCTCTGTGTTTAAAAAGTGTTTGAATAGTGCACTTAACGGTACGTTTTAAGTCTGGGATAGCTCTAAAGTAGTTTGACAGTTGGACTCAATGATCTTTCTCAGTACCTTCCAACTGAAATAATTCTGTTTCTATTCCGTTCTCACCACTACAAACATCTGGGTTAGCACAGTAGAGAAACAGAAAGAAATAACCTGCAGCTGGTTAGTAATGAATTATTGAGAGTATAACATCATCACGGGTAAGCTGAGATGAGTGAGACTGTCTGTTGATAGCTCAGGATTCACACCAAATTAGTGTATCTACTATACTTTAAATATAAAAGTAAACCAGAACTAGATTACAAAAGAACAGTATTTAAGAGAACATTTCCAAAAGCTTCTTAGCAATGGAAACATACAAATAAAATATTCACAGCACATAAGGTGATCTACCAATTGAGGTTCTGAAGTACAAGCTTTTCATCCCAATTTATTATGGTTTTTTATAGCAATTCAGTTATTCTAAAGACAAAATCCTACTGCATTCACAAAGATTACTTGTAATGGAATTGGTTGCATTCAGACTTGTAGCTGGTGTACTTCTACCATGAGCAAAACTGCATATAATAATTACATATACCTCTTTTCAGGACAGATAAAAAATAAGACATCCAAACTGAATTGCACTACTAAAACTTTCTCCAGATACAGAACATTAATTATATTTGGATTTTAATTTAATATTAAGAAAATGTTAAACACATCTATACACAGTTTCTACAATAATTATGTGTTAAACTGATATTTTCTTTAATTTCTTCCTCTGAGAGCTATACAAATTAGACTTCTAGGATTTTAGTCTTCCCAGGGAGAGCAGAGCCAATTAAGCTTTTTCAACAACTCTGCCTTTTCACAACCATGCATAGTTATTCTTAACTTCCATAAAAAAAAAAAAGATGATCCATAATGGTTTGTCAGAATAGTATAAAACCTAAAATAATAATAGCATGATGCCAAGAATTACAGAGTATTCCAAGTTGGAAGGGACCCACAAAGATCACCAAGTCCAACTTCTGCCTCCTCACAGGACCACTCAAAATTCTCAGACACCCTGCATCTTAGAGCAATGTCCAAATGCTTCTTGAACTCTGGCAGGCTTGGGGACTATGACTGCTGCACTGAGGAGCTTGTTCCTGGGCTTGACCATCCTCTGGTGAAGAACCTTTTCAGAATATCCCTGATACATCCCTGATGCAGCTCTATGCCATTCCCTTGGGTCCTGTTGCTGTCACCAGAGAGCAGAAATCAGCATCTGCCCCTCGACTCCCCTCATAAGAAAGCTGTAGGCTCCTTCCAGTTTAATACCATCCACAAACTTTCTTAGTATACCTTCAAGTCTTGAATTCAAGTCATTGATAAAAACCTTGAAGATAACTGGATCTAAACCAGAGCCTTGCAGAACCCCACTACTGATTGGTCACCAGCCTGATGTAACCCCTCTTAATATAACCCTTTCAGCCTGACCCATCAGTCAACTTTTTACCTATTGCACTGTATTTTTGCCTAGCTGTATCTTTGTCTCAAAAGAAGAAAACCTACATTGATGAAGACAACTCAGTTTTACTTCAAAATTGTATCCTACAATACAAAATACAAATTTACAAATACAAAATACAAAATTGTNATCCTCATTTGAACAGTGCTTTATAAATAGTTCATAACAGGTAACAAAAAATAATGTACTAAACGATTAGTTAATGACTGAAGAACCTAGCATGTTCATACACTACAGCTACAGAACACTTAAAAGCCACATTATTGGCACCTTTAACATGCCTAGAACACCTATGTGCCTGCTCTGAAAGTAATGCCTCCTATTTTATAATGTAGGCCCATGACTTCAGAGGTGGATGTTGGTGATATGGCAGTAGAGGCTGAGTTGAACCTTCCCACCAATATTCTGTTCCATTTTGTTGCCGTGTGACAGGTGGCAGCAGAGGGGCACTCTGACACAATGGCGTCTGACATGGAAGTGCACATGAAGCGAAGGTGTGGAACTAATTTCTTCCATGTGGAAAAAATGGCACCCATTGACATTGAACAATGCTTGCTGAATATTTATTGAGACCAAACAATGGATGTGAGCACAATGAGGAGTGGGTGGCACGTTTCAGCAGTAGTGACCGTGGGTCACCTCCACTGGTGGAGATTTTTACCAGCATGGCATGCAGGTTCTTGTTCATTGCTGGTGAAAATGCATAGCTAGTGTCTTAGTTTCTAACAGAAGTTACGCTTCTCGTAGTGTCTAGTATGAATTTATCTTGTACCTCAGAGATACTGATAACATCCTGGCAGTGTTGAACGGAGCTGAGGACATAACTCACTTCCGCATTCCTCTGCCAGTGAAATAGTTAAGGAGGGCATAAGGAGCTGGGAACTGGGAGGGGACAGGACCAGGGCAGCTGACCCAAATTGACCAAGGAGCTATTCCATACCATACAACATCATGTGATTGGTTCGTTGCGTTTCCGGGTTCTCTTCGTTACGGAAGGGGCTAGCCGGGAGGAAGGGTCACCAGTGGCTGTGAGCCCTTGCTCTGCGTATCCTCTTTGTATATATGTACTGTTATTTCTTTTGTTCTCTTTACTATTTTAGTAAATAGCATTTATCTCAACCCACGCGTTTTACTGCATATCTCTCTACTTCTCTCCCCCATCCCATTTGGGGAGGGGGGAGGGTGAGCGAATAACTGTGTGGAACTTAGCTATCTGCTAAGTCAAGCCATAACACTAGTCATGGTGACTATGTTGAAAAACGATGTTTTGTAGCTGAGATTTTGCTCTATCAAATAATGATGCCTTACTCTTTGCATCTGCTGTAGTTTCCATGCAAATAAATAGGTCACCCTGAAAATAATGCCTCCTATGTATTACTCATTAACCTTTCCAGAGCTACTCTATTTATAATCACCCCCTTAACTTGGGGCACGATTCATTTTCTGAAGCACATTAAAACAATTATAACGTGGTCATTTTTCCTTTGTTTTATTTTTCTCCCCCAAGAATCTTCCTTTTTATAATTTGTTGTTATATGAATTGTACAGCATTTAAATACATTTAACAGGGCCATGGATAAAGAGGCTCCATCTGCCACAGGCATCATCAAAAGAAATACTGATTTCTTCCTTTCTGTTTCTACTTTTCCTCGGTAAGTCCTAGCAATGAAGAAGGTACACCTCTCCTCTGGACAGTTAGGCACCTCCTTAAATAGCAAGCCAAAGAAACACATGAGTGTTTGTCCCATCTTTCACTACATTTAGCTGCGCTCAAGAGCACTGTATATTAGTTCCCTTGATAGTAAAGCAGCAAACTTAGTATTTTCAGTGTTGCAGGCAAGTCATAGTAAAGGATCTCATTATGAAAACCAGTCCACCTGTAGCTTCATGGTGCAAACACTCTGACTGATAAACCACATTATGAGGTTGCCACTCTCCCCACTACTGCAGCTGGAGATTATCTTCTTGGCTGTGATCTGAATAATTGATTAAGCTGCCAAAAACAACAACAACAAAAAAAAAAAAGGGAGAAGAAGAAGAGCCCCAGTCAATAAAAACTTCTCAAAAAAAATGGCATTGGTTCTCCAGTGCAGTTTATACAGAATAGACAGAAAACCCCCACGATGGAGACAGCACAGAGCATCATGGAACTAGCCAGCAGCACAAGAAACAATAGATTAAGCAAGTACTGCCCCTACTGACTTTCCATTGTGAACCAACTACAGCCCAAGGAGCCTCAGCACATGTTAAGGACCAAATAATTTTCAGTGCATCAGAAAAGAAAGGTACCACCTACAGACTCAGAGCAATGCAAAATCAAGCAGATTGTTGTAAGCATAAAAACGTACAACAGTGTAAAAGATGTCCCCACAAGTTTATGCTAACAGCGCACCCATGATACGTCAGTAAACTCTTACTTTAGTTAGAGTCCTTTTATACAATAATTTAGTGATTAGAGCAATCATGAAAGTAGGAGTGCTGATCTGTGGGCCCCAGCCAGTCTGAAGCCACAACTTCTTTCTAGTAAAATATTCCAAGCTGCACAGAGGGCCAGGAGCAGATATTTTCACTCCTCTAGCAAGCTAGGACACTGCACACAACAGGATTACAGCCTACAAATCACACAAGCCTTCACACTTACAGAAGCATCTCTGCAGTCTCACCAATCTTGTATTGGTAACTAAGGTCCCACCTTCACCTTTGAGGACAGACATTCACCCTGTTCTAGCCTGCAATACTTACATGCCAGCAGAGAATTGCATTTGCAGGCGGTTTATCTATGACATTTTCTCAGTACTTATTACCCACCCTCCGTGTAGAAGCTTGGTATTCCAACATGTGTTTTGGATACAAATGGAGGCTATCAAAATGAATTAGTCATGCTCAGACCCTGACTAACAAGTCTGATTATACTTGTGACTTAGATAGAGGTAACATACCTGCCTACATGCATCCAATCTACAATCCACCTCCTTTGTGTAAAAAATAAATTAAAAAAAAAAAAAACAAGATTTCCCACAAACAGTAAGGTGTTGGAAAATACGATTACTGATGAGTAGTTTCTATTTTTCAGACTTTCCCATTGCTACAAGTAATACTGCTACAGGTCTACAATAGAAAGCATAGATAATTTTCAAATTAACACAAGAAATATTTATTATGAATCTTTACCTGGAAATCTCCATGAAAGATTCCACAACTTACAGTGCTTAAAAAATATTGCTCTAATTCCTCACTGCACTTGAAAGCTAGATCTTTTATACTTATTTACTACATTTTTCCTCTAGCAGAATAACTACTGAAATCATTTTTCAGCTAACTTCCAAACAGTCTGTCATGATTTTTTAAACATACATTTTATTGGCATAAACCATTTTGATTTTAGCTTGATTTATAATGGAGTTTTCATTTTGTGTTATTTTCCCACAGCAGCTCTTAAAAAGCTGTTTCCATTCACAGGTACGTTGCGTACGTCACAGAGAACAAAAAACTTCCATATAAAAAGTAATGCACCAGTATAATTTGAAAATATCCATCTCATTCACATTCCCCTGTTTCCACTAAAAGATTTATAACGCATCTAAAACAGGAATTGATGAATTCATCAGCGCCTGGGACATTTTGATCATAATCAATAACATAATTTTGCCCTTTAAATGGGATTTCAATTAAACTACATTTTCCAAAGTAATTTTATTTTTATCATAAAAATAGTTTCTGTGCAGACCAACAGCATTAACTCATTTGATGCCAGATTCTGTTCTGGGAGGAGTGACTATGTTTGCTGTACAGCCAAACAATATGGTAAAGAAAGGTAAATACAATCATGTCATTTTACAAGTCAAATATTTAAATGTAAAGCATTGCTTAGGTAAATAAATTCAAGCATAAAAATCAAGCATCATTACACAAGAATAGAAGACCATTATCCAAAATGGAAGAATGTAAGGATGGCAGCAGAATACTGACAACAAAGACACGCTAGCCTGGCTCGTACCATTTCACATTTGAGCTTTCTCTTAGTGATCAGGAAAACAGAAGGCAAGGCATTTCAGCAGCAGCCACTGAAAGTTAACTTTAAAACATTTCCTGGATGGAAGAGTCTGCCAGCAGCAGCAGAAAGGGAGCAGACAGACCATCACCAGTCTCTCATCAGATGATGTTAAATGACACCCACAGAACTTATTTTGAGCTTTCTCTCTGCGGGAGCTGGTGCTTACAGGGCTGGTGAGTTAAGTATGAACTGTTTTTAAATTAAAACAGGATTTTAAATACTACAAAGCAAGAAAATTTAGATATAAGAAATAAAATATAGTAAGCTGGAATAAGATGAATGAATAAATATACATGAAACCATGCTGAACAAGAGGGTTTTGTGGTCCACACCTGCTGTAGAAAGTAAATTAAATCTAGTGTGATCTGATTATCTTCAAGGACTATTTGTCATGGGTAAACTACTGGTCTGGGTAAGAACAGACTATTACCCCTCCACGCAGTAGCAATCATTGATCTTTGCTGGCAAAGCTTCATTGTTACACAGCTTCACTTCTACTAAGAGGCTGCTAGCCTAATGTCTGTCACTTTGGAAAATAAAAGTAGCCCTTACTGAGGAAAGGTAAAGGGAGGTAATTTCAGTGTCTTTCATCTTTTCCAGAGCTGTACTGCTAAAAAGCCAGCAAATGTATTTTCTTTGTCTAAAGCAATTAACTAAATCTTGGCTAAAGTGCTAAAATACAGAACATCACACAGCTTTTGTAGATGGATAAGATGTATACCTAGATGCATGCAGTAAAATTCTGGCACCACTGACATCACTGGAAATATTACCGTTCCCTGAACCATCATCCCGCACAATGACAGCGCATAGTCTTCAGAACAATGAGAAAGCAGAAAAAATAATACAGATAACCCTTTGAAGCCCCTTGAGCTTTGATGTCACTTCTGAGAATCTTCTTATTGCAGAGACAAATGATTGCAGAGAATTTGCAGAGGAGAAAAAGAAACATTTCTGTAGCTTTAAGAACAGACAATAGCCTTGTGCCCTTGTCTGGGGAACTTTTTTACATAATTCTCCACAGTCTCTGAGAGAGGCCATATCCAGAATAGAAATCATAGTGTTTTTAGTTCATTCTCAAGCTTAAGTATCCAGCTTGTTTTGAGGCAAGTCTCAAGACATCAAAACTACAAACCAGAGAACTATATTGAATGTAAGCAAGAAAAGAACTATGGAAGCCCAGGAAAAAGCACATGATGCTTCTCACTTTTGTCAAAAACCATTTGTCACTTTCACAGTTGTCCAGGCAATTTGAAAACTGAAAGTTACAGCTTTGTAGCAGTCTTGGAAATTTTATTCAATTCAGGTTTGGGGTGGGAGGAAGCTGTAGCTCCCCTTACACTAATTCAACTACAGAGTTTATCAGTTTGTGCTTGTTTACATTTGAAGTTTGTCCTTGGAAGCTTCAGCATACAAGAAAATCTTTCCATGGTACGCAGCCAAATAGGTATGAGAAATCAGTCACAAATTACCAGATTACTTCATGGCTGAGCGGTAAAAAAAAAACACAAACAGATTAAAACACAGAGAAATTTTGGTTTTATCTATATATACACCCTTCTCTCCCCTTAATGGAGAACGTTAATTCCTGCTATGCACATTTATGAATAGCTTCCATCGTTATTTTACACATCCACCTAGGCTTTTTGGTGCTGTGAATTCAAGTCCCAGCTGGGAGATCCAAATTTATAATGACATTCTAGTGAGTTTCTGAGGCTCAGTAAATCTGGCATGGGAGTCACACTCCTCAGAAAGAAATGACAGCAGATGCCCTCCAGGGAATAGAGAAAACATGAGTCATCCCAGACTGCCATACTGGGCACACATTGTTGACTCAAGAAAAAGAACCGACAGGCAGCAGCCATAATTTCTGATGTTTCATTTAAATCTCTCCCAGCAGGTGTCACTACTATGTAGCATTGCTATAAAACCTTAAAGCAATGAATACAAAAGCAGCATTTTTTTCCCCTTCCAAATGGCCAAAAAAAAAAAAAAAAACCAATGGTACACTAATTATGTCAAACCTGAATCATCAGCAGGAATCAGCCTTGCGCAGGAGATGAAGGGGAAACTGCATTAGTTGTACAGCATTTCTACTTTCATACAGCTAATTCTCTTATATATAAATTGTTGCATCTCTGGAAGAGGTGTCTTTAATGAAGTGCTTAATTTAACGTAAATATTCAGTATTCCCCTGCTAACAGTAATGTACACAGATGGCCATATACCAAACTCCATCCATCTATTTCACATTGTTATAAAATTATAAAATAGTTGTTGAATTCTATTCATCGGAGAGATAAAACAGATTTATAATAAACATGGCGCACACAACAAACTTTTCAAGCAACTAGTCTAAGAAAAAAAAATAGAACAAGAAAATGAATTTTCATTTTAAAAGCAGTTTCCACACAGACTCTGAGCATCCTCCCACCCAGCTATTCTGCAGGCATTCAGACACTTCACTGTAATGTCTCAAAAATCAATAGCAATTTATTCTCTCTTTGGACCCCAAGCTACAAAAGTAAATAATACTGTCACCTCCAGTCTGCCTTCAGAACATGGTCACAAAATGGTGTGGCTACTATACTGCAGCCCCTACACAGCTCTCTGTCTTCGCTGGCTTTGCTGACTATGCTGGCCTTCATAAAGGACAAATACACAAGAGTGCATCACAAAGGGGTCAAGTCCTCACACATTCCAGCCAGCTGGAGTATTGAGTCTGAGTTAAGGGAAAGGTGAAATTGAAGATGTCAAGCCTAAGCTGATTTTATTTGAGCAAAAATAAACAATATTAGAAATTATTAGAAATTCCCATGCAGTAAAAGAGAAATATAAAAGTAAAGAAGTTGAAAAACCAAGTTGCAACTTCAAATCTGCAACATGTAATGGTATTTCTTATTTTCTTAAAAATGACTAACAAAGGCTTTAAAATTCACATTTCTTACAAAATCAATTAACATACTGAACTAGTCAGAATATTCAAAATAATCACAGAATTGTAGGGGTTGGAAGGGACCTCGAGAGATCATCGAGTCCAACTCCCCTGCCAAAGCAGTTCCTTAGTGCAGGTCACACAGGTAGGCATCCAGACGGGTCTTGAATATCTCCAGGGAAGGAGACTCCACAACCTCCCTGGGCAGCCTGTTCCAGTGCTCCGTCACCCGCACCATGAAGAAGTTCTTATGCATGTTTTTGCGGAACTTCCTATGCTCCAGTTTGTGGTCATTTCCCCTTGTCCTGTCACCACACAATCCAGAATATTCAGACAGATTTTCTTACAATCATTAGAATTTGCAACCAATATGTCATCGAATGTCAGCTAGTCTCCTTCAACTCTTTATAGCACTAAGTATGATAAAAATCACAGAAACTTTTATGGTGTTTCAAACATTCAAATTGTTCAATATGAAGATACACTCAGTTAACAATTCGTGACTTTTTGCATGTGTGTAAAATGAACTCTTTAGGGAATAGTACATATATCTGCTTTTATTTTTTGCATATTTAATTGTCTTCACTAGTAGATGCTATAGTACAGCAGATAAATTCTCTTCCCTGTCCCCTGCCTTACTATGCCCCACCTCAAGACACCAATTCTTTTTCTTTTAAATATTGTGATTCCAATGGATTAATTAATATATAACAAGTCCAGGGTGTATCACTCATTCGTATCAGCATCAAGTCCTGATTGGAAGGAGTCTGCCACTTGTTCCATGGCAGTTTAAACCAAAGAGCAAAAGGACAGGGCACAAGCTGAACAAAAAGCAGGGACTGTATGTTTGAAGGAAGAAAATTTACTTTCTATTCCTCAGTAATTCCATGCAGTAATTTCTCAGCCTGAAATTATAAACTGCTAGAACTTAAAAGCACAATAAATTCTAAATTTAATGGATCTCATAAGAATTCTCATCACCAGCCAGGTTACAATTGTGATCTTTTTTTTCTCCCAACAGGGGATAACTAGTAAAGAAAAGTGGAAATTCTAAATTTAGGCTAGTATCTAAAGAAAAAAATCTGAGTCAATTTTTCACAACTACTTGAGAACAAATAAGGAGATATTTAGACTTTATTCATACAAGAGACGTCTACTTATTTCTGTAATCAAAAGGCATTCTGAATGAATGTTAACAAGAAGTTTTGGTAAAGCTTTGGAATATTGATGTATTTATTATTTTAGAATTCATGTGGAAATGGGTGTAAAATCCAATAACCACTTCAGTGAAAGAAAAGCAACAAAAGAAACTGAATTTTATATTCAGTCATAACTAAGTGAAAAGGAAGAAAGGTTACAGAGATTTTATTTTGGTGTGTTACTCACATAAGCCACAAGGATATTTGGATAAGAAACGCCTGGAAAGAAGGTAGATATGGAGCTGGAAACAAAGACACAGGACTTTCTCTTAAAGTAAAAAAGATTGCTGCAAAGAATGGCAAGTTAGCTATTCTGAGAACCAGCGCCTGGTATAGAGCAAAGAAAGTCTACACAACAGAGTATTATTCAATTACTCAATTTAAATCTGTAACATCTGTACAAGATTTTTATTGAATACTTAATAAGCATATAGGCATCTGAAATCAGACTCTTGCTGTTTGACTGTCTTGTCAGAACCTACACTGAACTCTCATTTTCAGTTCTATGTAGTTTCTTACTAGCTCCTTATAAAAATATCTCACAAGATGAAACAAAAGAAGAACAATCTCACAAAAAACAAACAGGATATCATCAACAAAGCAACATTAAAAACAGGAGTGATTTTTTACTGTTCTATTCATTTCCCCAAAGAAGTACGTTTCATTTAATTTATGACTTAGTAGTTTTACATCAGCTATCCCCTGTCGGTATCAGTGAATGCAGTGCTAACTACATTTAGTGCTGGGAACAAAGCAGGTATGTTTCAGACAGGCTTAAATCATTCCAGAAATTCTTCTGTGGCTAAGAAGTATCTCCCAGTAAAGCTCTGACAAGTGAGATAAGCTTTAACACTTTCAAGAATAGTTCTATTGTGCTTAAAGAGCTCTATGGGAATGCTTTGGAGCTCTAAGATTCAATAGGTCTTTAGGTATAGAGGGCACAAAGCAGCAAACACCAGATCAATGTACACTACAGTTTCTGACAAATCCTGTTAGGCTTGTACCTGCAAAATGCTAAGAACATAAGCCAATATCTCACCAAGAATTTATGCACTTGATCTTTTTCAGCATCAAGTTTACAAAACATCTGGAACCCAAATATGCTTATGTATTAATCGCAGTGATGTGCAGGAATGATTGCTCCATGCTGTGGCTGGGTGACTCATTCAGACTATTGGGAAGCCAGCTGGTGTTTTGCCATTGTCTTCAAAGACCATCACAAGACCATAAAGATGACAAGAGGGGTTAATTCATACATAAACAGGTACACTCTAATATGATTTAAAAGGGACATGATAACATATGAGGCTTTTAAAAGTTGCTAAGTAAGCTTCAAAGTACTTCGGAAAGTGAAGGATGTCAATGTGCCTGAAACAACCTTTAAAGAAATGACTCCAACTGTAGCCCAGTGACAATCAGCTTAGCACTCAACTGAAATTAGTTGTTTCTTGTCTGTTCCTTAAACTTCTCAGGTGCCAAAACTGGAATCACAACTTTAAACCTGGGCTTCTTTATTCTTTAATTGAAAGAGTCCAGCAAGAGAGTTCTTGCTATTCTTAAACCCCACGAGTCTTGCATAGCTGCCTGCAAAGCTGCCAGTGTTTAGCAGAACAGAGATTATACCCACCAAAATGAATTATAGCTGTGCTTAGAGATAACTCCTGGGAAGCAGAGGATAAGGTTTTACTTACTTTCTTCAATCTGCATAAAGGACACACCTGAGGTCTTTAAGCATAGTACTCTACCAAGAGGGCCAGTAGTTACTCAATTGTTAAAAGAGGCTGAGCCCAGTTCAGTGAGATGTTCACTTTCCAAAGAGAACGATTACATTGCCAGAGGCACCACCATCATTCAGATGCCAGATATCTTTAGAGTAAAATTCCAGCTACAACCCTGAATAATGTGTCCTATTGGCAGCACATACTGGCACATGGCAAGAATAGATTCAGAGTTCTCCTCAGGAGTACCTACATTTCTTCTGCAATTGCTTCACTTCACACGCACCTAACTCCAGGTACTTCTCTGATCTCACTGGAAGCCAGTTCAGGGTGCTAAACCAGACCAAACTAACACAAACAGGAAAACACATACAAGAAAACATCAGTTTAGCTCTTGGAATCAGCTCGACACTGAAAGACATAAATGAGAGTACAGTCACATGGAAGAGGTTGGAAGAAAGATGATTTAGGATTTATTGCTTTTGCCGATCTAATTTTAACAAGTTAGCTACACTGTGAAACTGCAACCTGACGATACAGAGCACCAAAGAGACTAATACAAACGCTCGGTCATCCTAATACATCAGCTACTGACACTTCTAAACAGAAGTAGATTGTCTTCATTAAAAAAAGACTAACGTGAAAGTAACTTATGATTAAAAACTTATAATTAAAAATTATGCTAACTACCATGCTAAAAAGCAACATATGTTGCGTTGCAAACTGTTACCTAATTTCTATTTTAACCATGGCAAAACTAGGAATAAATATATTTGTGTTCATTTTAAAGGACTTCTACATTGACAAATGAGTTTAAAGAAGTTTTGTGTAATTAAGAGTTATAGAAGTATTTGATTTGGTGCTTTTGAAATATACAATATGTCCAAATCCAAGTGCTACTTCTTATACTTCCAGAAGTATAAGCACACACTGTATGAGCGTTACTACCTTACAAAAGTTTCTCTTTTTTAAAAAGTCTTAAATTAAAATTGCTGAGTCCATTTCATTTCACATACCTGCCCAGTAAAAGATTTGTTATATTAAATAATTTATTCAATAATTTCCTGATCTAATCATAAATTTAAAATGTGGGAATAAATTAACACTGGATGTTTGAAATAGATGTGGCTGAGGCAATATTGACTTAATATTTTGCCATATTTATTTTATCAGCCGTCCATCCTTGCTGTAGAACCACAGTAAATGGAAGAACAAGTGAGAAAGCAGAAACCAATGAAAATCAAAAGCGAAGAAAAGTTTTTATTTTTATTCAGCATGACAAATTCATCCTTATAAAATCTTAAAGGTATTTTCTTCAAGAAATCAAGAGACCGAAAACTCAAACAAGCCTATAGATATTCACCACTACAGTGTCATTTTCAAGAGATTAGACCCTGTCAACAACTTCTGAAATCAAATCTCCTAGTGAGATAATTTTCTAGAAAGATTATATGGCATTTTGCCTCTCTTCTGATCCTTCTAAAGAGCCTTGTCTACTCCAACATTTGTATGTATATATTTCTAATTATTAAACTATTATCCACTCTGCAAAATTCTGTGAAAAAGTATGATTTGGGGGCCTCATTGATGTAAGTGCCCTCAATCCATGTATGTTCCGTGAGGAATTTCTGTCATCAATCAAGACTGGGTGATCCCCAGCCTAACTCCTACTGTTCATATGGAACTAATGAGAGTTAACAAGATTTACTACGCTTGTGATGAATCAAATCCTTCCCTTCTAACTAAATCTCTACTAATTACTTCAACTACTAATAGCTACCCTGAACAAGCTAAGAATTAAGAAGGTGATTCATTCTAATCACCATTTTGCCAATACTGTCAATAAGGTTACTGCTAGGATTCTACTGTGGGCATTTTTCTTTAGGGTGTAAATAAGTATCGTTAACTTACTTCACATCTCTTAGATAACTAGACTGCTAATGAGTTTAGGTCTGATTGACATCTGCAATTTAAAACAAAAAAAGAAATTTAGAAGACACTACTTTATACCATAAGTAACTGAATTTGATTGCATAGGATAGTATGCTTAATTTCAATCCTAGTGTATGAACTCATTGCTAAACATGATCTTATCAGAGCACAGGTGCATGAGAGAACATAACATAGTAGGAAAGTTTGAAAACACAGCATTAAATTATCAAGGGAAGACAGCATTTTGTCACAAACCTAGGCATGTAGTTAGAGTTAAAAATTGCAATAAACTTCAAAAGCTAGTGTTAGATACGGAATTCTCTAGGTTTTTCTAAACTTGTGACATGTTTGGCAATGTAATAAAAGCTGATACTAGAAAATTAAGTCTCACTTCCAACTAAGGTCCACACAGATAGTTGCAAATGCATAGACAGCAACCAAAGCCTCTGCTTATAGCTTTGACATTGTTAGTTTGCATCCTTCTAAACAGCACTTCAAACTATGACTTCACAAGTCACTCCTAATATTTTAAAAATATTTTTCTCCTGAAGTTTAACACATAGCTCTATAAAGGCTCCATTAACATTAAGTTCTCAGCCAGAATTCCTAAAGAATTTCTCTTTCTAAAGTGCTTCAAGTTTAAAAAGAAAATGTACTCTCAAACTCAACTCTTCACACGTCTTTGCATAAAGACAAGAGGACTCTTTCAGAACAGATGCAGCTTAGTAGCTTATAGCTGAGTATAAGCAGTGACTGCATATTAGAAGCAAGACTTATAACACGATCAAACATGCACAAAAAAGCTTTTCACTGCTGAAACAATCCAAACCTTCATTGAAAAGGGTACCTATTTAATTTACAGTTAGAGACGCAGTCTTGCTATGCAACTTAACTAACATAAATAAGCAAAGATAAAGAGATTTATCTACATGTACCATATCATCCTAAGAAAAAGTATCACCTGTTGTAACATGTTCTGCAGCTCATACCTGGACATGTTTTGCACTGCTAATCCATTTAGTTCTCCGTATTTACTCTAATTTCTCAAAGATGGCCCAGACAACTCTAAATTAATATTTTTTTTTTAAATAAGTAAGGTGTATTTTACTGACAAATCAGTCTTCTGTAATATGCATTATATTTTTTTTTTCCTCTGAAGCACACCAGCTACCTTACCTCAGTATTTTGTTCGGTCTCTAGGACTGTACTCTGAGACTACAATAAGTTTATTTCAGCAAGGAGATAAAAGGGAATTTAAGTCACTTTATGCAGCAAACATAATTGATCAAAACATGCAAATAATTCCTTCTTTACAAAGACAAAATTTATGAAGATGTTCAGTTGTTTGTGGGTTTGGTTTTTCTTAGTGGAAACCTGTGATTTGATATGACCCATGATATTTCTGAAGAAGTAGTAAATTTAAAGTTTATCTTTAAACACTGCTATCTTACTATCTTGTTCAGTTAAAATAATACTAACCTATAACCAAAGCTGATTTTAATCCACTATTTTTGTTTGGTAAATTTTTATACAAAATTCTATTGCAACTAAATGAGAAGTTTCAACGTTTTTCATATTTTGAATCTCAGCCATTATTTCATATTTGAACAGTTCCCGCATTTCCTCTCACTGAACTCAATGTAACTATTAAAGAGTAACAAGCGGGTATGTCAGTCTGTTGGCTGGATTTGAAAGAAAATATATATATGGCTAAAAGTTTAAGTCTGTTAGCATAAAGAAACACACAATAAACATGTATTTAACTTCAGGGTTTTTCCTCAAATCTATTAACTAACACAAACATATGACAAAACATTTGTCATTCTGCACACGTGGAAAATTGCATACTGAAATTAAGCGTAACCAAGTAAAGACCTACTCTTAAACCAATACTCAAATAGGGAAGAAGAAAACAAAATCCTTAGTCCAAGAGATGCTCTATTTGGGCAATTCCCTCTCTCCTGCCGTCATCCCAGGGAAATATTTTAAGCTGAGTTCTTTAACACTTGGATGGGAGAGTTAAGATAGCACAGCCTGTCTCTGCAGGTCCCACTTCTGGCCAGAAGCTGCTTGTCTCCTTTGGAGGGCAGCAGAGATGAACGTGTGCCAGCTCTACAACTCCTGCAGTACAGTCTAACTTTCCTCCAATCCGACTTTCATTGCTTTAACTGAAAGCTCAGACTCTGAAAATCAAAGTTGAACAGCTGGAGCACATGTAACACTGTTGTCTGATATTAAAGGGAAATTATTCTTATCATGCATTCCTTAAATTTAGTTCTCATCTACCAACTAGTACTACTAGGTAAAACATAACTCATATTGTTTCCCAGTTAGCTGCTACTTGCTGAATGGAGATTATTTACAAGGAGATTAAATGATCAAAGCAGACTTTAGTAGGATAATATTCCCATCAAATAAAAATGGAGTAAGAAGTTTTACTCCAGGCAATCATGCTTATAAGTAGCATGAAATATCCCTTTCATACCACAAATAAATGTATGTAACAACTCTATTTACTTTTATAATTATAAATTATCTCACTAAGTACAGCAGAACAATTCAACTCCAGAGGCATTTTTTATTTGCAAAAATGTATGCCTAATAGGTCATGAAGCACAAAAGAAATCCCCTTTAACACTGATTAGCCACTGCAAAACCATCCTTCCTTCTCTTCAGCAAACAACAGAAGGCAACAAACTTTCACTAAAAAAAAAGATGTAAAATTTCACAACCTTAAACACATTCCAGTATTTTCTGAAGTTCACCAAGCTAACAGTTTTCCACAACAGCTTTTATGGAAAACATTTTTCACAGAAAAAAATATTTACAAATAAACTCTACACCTATACTGCTCTCAATAGAGGCAGTGTGTGGAGGAGAGGGTAGCAGAGGGGAAAAAAGCACTTCTAAAGTACAGAGCAATGTAAAATCAGTTGCTCTCGCTGAAAGGTACAATTTGCATTTATTGAGCTAACAGTTACAGCTGCAGCTTAAGACACTATTTTTGTACAGTTGTTTTGTTACTCTCTGCTGAAAGTCATCATCTCACAATGTTTGGCAGAGTGGATGCATTTTTGTTCCCGTCTTTTCCTTAGAGGCTCTTTTGTAGCTGATAAACCTGTACAAGCCCTTCCTTTTGCCCTTCACATTCCTGGCCAAACTGGACTTCTGCTTCCTTAACCCCGTCCCTGCACATTTGGATTGTGTTCCTCCTGGGTCACCTCTCCCTGATTCCAGCTCTCACATGCTTCCTTTTCAGTTTCATCAAGAGCTCCCTGTTAACCCATACCACATTTGCTTGATTTCCTGCACATCAGGATGGGCTGCTCAAGAACTCAAGGCAATAATCCCCTGGGTGATACCTGACTGCTGTCTGGAGCTGCTGGGGAGAGCCTCTCATTGAGCTTCTGGTTCTGCTACTCTGTTTGAGGGCAGCAGCCTCTAGCAGAAGTACGCTGCAGGCAGTCATGTCCTAACAGACAGAGTAAGGCTGGCTAGATCTCATCTGTCAGTCTGAAAAGGAGCCTAAAACCCCAGCTTGACATAAACACAAGTCTATTTTATTTTTCACTGAAACGATCTAGCATGTAGTTAAGTTACAAATAGACAAATCAATGGAAGCAGTGGGGGAGTCCTAAGCTCTACAGTTGTTTTGCAAGTGAACACCTTGTAATAACAAATTAATTATATTACAGCCTACTTACCTAAAAACTAAATCAGACTAAGTGTTGTGGTTTGAGCAGGCAGGCCTGGAAACACCACACAGCCTTTCGCTCATCCCCCCCTCCTCCCAGCTGGGATGGGGGAGAGAATCGAGAAAAAAAGGTAGAACTCGTGGTTTGAGATAAAAACTATTTACTAACAGAAAGAGGAAAATAGAATAAAATAACAGTAGTGATAATTATATACAAAACAAGTGATTGTACAAAGCAATCGCTCACCGACCGCGACCGACGCTCAGCCAATCCCCAAGCAAACGGGGCCTCCCCGCTCACTTCCCTTCCTTATACTACATGATGTTGTATGGTATGGAATCTGCCTTTGGTCAGTTTGGGTCAGCTGCCCCGTTCTTGTCCCCTCCCAGCTCCCTGAGGCCCCCCCCCAGCCTCTTCACTCTCCTGGCAGAGGCATACAAATGTCCTTGCTTCTGTTCAGCGCTGCTGGGTGTTATCAGCCTTGTTTTTCTTCTAGAACCAAAACACAGCTTTGTAGTAGACACTAAGAGAGAAAATTTCAGTTAGAAACTAAGACACTAAGCCAAAGAACAACTTGCAAAAAGAATAAATAGACACATTGACAATACAAGATTGGAGTTGTATAGAAATATTATATGTGTAACTTAACAAAGTTTAGTACAGGCAAAAGAAAAGCCTAAGTACCCCCCAAGATGGAAACATTAAGGTATATTTCCAGTAATTAACAATATTTTATCTTTTTTTAAAGAGTATTTTTCCTCTGTTTCATCTACATTCATGCCTGCTGGAGAAGTTTCAGGCTGTTTGTAAAAATAGAGATGTACTTCAGAGTCAATAGAAAAATTAATATAGCTGGAGAACCAGAAGCTGCGTTATATTAAAAAATAGAGCAGAAATCCCAGCAAGGCGGATGAAGTAAGTGCTTTCTCTGAAAAGGTGGGTAAGCTACTCCATCTTAAATTTTAGTAGCTTAACAAAAGTGCTGCTGCAGTAGTAAAATCACAATTTGATCCCCAGCATAACTGTAAGAACGATGATTTACAGTCAAGAGCTATTACAAGTAACATTGACTAATGCACATGAAGCAAAACATACTGCTTGGAGGAAACTGAACAGAATTTGCACAAACTTGCTCTACTAGAATAGCCACTGCCTGGTTCTATCTCCATTGTAGGTGATGCTATATATATATACACACTAAAAGGAAGACAATATTGCAAAACAGGTGCATTTTGTTACTATCAGTGGTAAACTAACCACACTCAGTTAAAACATTCAAGAACATTTGTAAATTAACTGGGTAAGTGACAAATGGATAATAAACATAATTGAAAAAGATGGACATAGCCATAATGATGTGTTGAATCCTACTTTGAACGGTCATTTCAGCTATTCCAGGGACAAGCATTAATTATTAGATGTTTAGATGTCAGTAACAAATTTTGTACATTTCACCAACTCTGCCCTTCCTAGTTCACTTATAAGCAATTCTAGCTAGGTTAATCATTTAAGATAATTGTATTTGTTTTGTTCCCTCCAGACTGCTACACAGCACAATTTTAACACATATAATCATTATAAGTGATCAATGCAATATCACAAACGTCATTTTCTTTTTCAGTGAAACAGAAACATAGCCACAAAGGTTAACTTCACAGAAAAGTATTAGTCTACTACATTAAAAATATGCATTATAAGACAGTTATTTATGGAACGCTGTTCACCATTATCCTTTTCAAATTCTAGAAAAGGCTAAATATTGATGCATTCCCACGTCACCTTTTCCCCTCTTTGGTGTTAACAAGTAAGAGTGTGTTTTTGATGCTCGCAATTTGTCAAGATCAGGTGAACTGAATAGTTTTACAGAGTACACTGTTCCAGCTCCTTCAGGGGCTATAAAACCACATTAAACTCCGCTTGTTATTAATAATTCATTGCATCTTCTGTAGTTCACTACAGGGGCATCACTCTTAGGGTATCATTCTTATTGAAATAACAGCAAAAGTCAGATAAACAGTGTTACCATCAAAATGAGAATAAGCCTACCATCAACCCTAGAAAACTGAAAGCTCTACTGAACTGGGGTTTTTTTGTTTGTTTTTTTATACAATTCCCAGGCTAAATTCAGCATTCTGCACCCCTTTATAAAACTTGGTATTAAAAATTCAATCCATCAGTAAAAAATACAAACTTACCTCTATCCACTAAGATTTGGCTTATCTGCAAATTTGAAGTGTCAAATTTCTGCACAGTCAGCTATACTGCAAATGTATTCAAAAAAATCTGCTATTAACTTTAAATTTAACTTCTGTGAGCAATAACATTACTTAATGCATGCTTTATGTCACCTTTTACGCAGGCGTTAAGAAGGAAATGAAGACAGATGTGCTTGAATTCAACTGACTAGGACAAAAACTAATCTCAAGCATGAAAAGAATGGTTTATGTATATTCAGTTTTATTACAATCCATATCTATGTTTGCTTTTATTTACAGGGAGGTAGTGGAAAATTTTTTAATACAAATACTCTTCACTAAGATTTGATTTCTTGTTGTTGCTCTGGTACACAGCTTATCCCTCGAGTTTTGAAGTCAAACACAGAATGGACAGTACAACCCTATCTCATCCACACCCGTAGACTGGAACTGGGGAAAAACAAAGAAGAAAAGTATGTTCTGCTTGAAGGATTGAGGAGAAGACAAACCATCATCACTTGTCAATCCTCAGAAGTACTGTATTCACACGCATTTGGATAATTTAATCCTCCAAGGAAAGATAAAAACAAGGAAACCCTTAAAGAAAAGAGTGAGTAGATACTTCTAAATTAATGACGAAGAATTTAAAATACTGAAGTACACATTAAAGAAATATTTAAAGATTTTTAACTGAGACAGTTTGAGGAATAGACAAAAACACCAAGTAAACATCATTAATGCTGTAGCTCCTTCATCCAGTACAGGGGACTGTAGTTTCTGAGTAACCTGAGTTCCAGGAATCTTAAAAAAACAAAATTTAGAAAAAAGTTGGACTTCACCAGTAGCAAAATGCAGAACTCCAAATGATACTAAATTCAGAAGAAAAACAGAGACCTGTCTGCTATGCAAGAAATATCACTGATGAATATCCTCATGTGAGGCTACTATTATAAGAAATTATAATCCTACGCTGCCACGAAAGGATGGCAGCTTAATCATTGGAATCAAGATCTGGTAGATAAAGACCTCCAAGAACTCCAAGTACTCAACATTGCTAATTTTATGTAAAATGTCAGATCCTGCTAAACCTCCATATGAAACTCAAATTCATCCAGACTATCATCACCTTATTTAAGTGTGCGGAAAGAATAGTCACAATGGCTACCTGTGTAACAGTGCTGGAAGTAAGAAAAAGCAGGAAGGGTAAAGTTTATTTCTTATTTCTGCAAAACAGAAAAAAAAGTAAGAAAATAAAAAAATAATTTAAAAAATCACTATCAAAGCAGTATGAATGATTGTGAGGCAAGGGAAACCTGGAAAGCACCAGAAAGGAAAACAGGTCACCTCCAGACAAGGTTAAAACTCTCCCTCCTCCTATGCATTCCATCATACAGAAGCACGAATAAGGAAACTCTGCATTTTTAGTAGCAGTACTTAAAGAGAATAAAATTCTTCCTTCCTGCTTTCTAAGATGTTTCCCCTCCAGCAAGCAGTTTCAACTCATCTCTACCTCTAGACTTAAATGAGCTTTGTTGTAGTCAATTGTTTTACCCTTCCTCATTGTAATTTTCAAGATATTTGAGTCTGACTTTTTTGGAGAAGTAGGTACAAGATCAGAAAATCTGATGTTAAGAAAAGTATTAATGAATGGCTTGCTGTAAATTGTACCTAGCATCCAGCACTGGTAAATGCTAGATGGGCAAAGCCTCTGAAGCATATGAGGCAAAGGAGTTTTACTACTATGCTTCGGACAGACAAGAAGAAAGGAGACTGTCTTCATTGCCTGTATCATCATTCTGTGGATGCATTATCCACATACTTGTAAAGGCAGATTTTACATGACTCATTTCTGACTACGTTGGAAAAAACAAGGAGGGTCAGTCTTTTACGTACTGATTCTGTAGCCTGGGTACAATACCTGCTCCCTGGTGTTTCACATTCACTCCCTGTTGTTCAGTAACGTATTAGTCCAGTAAGATTGTTTTTCCTGACATAAACCCCAAAGACAAACAGATACTGTCTTATAGTAAAAACAGCTGTTAAGACTTCTAGAAAAGTCCCTTATTTCTCCTAAGATAGTCGACATCTAAATCTGGGAAGCAACAAAAGTGACCCAAACATTCCTTCTAAAGAAATTTCTATTATTTGACAATGTCATCACTGCTGAGTTAAGAAAGTCTAATTCTCTAGTAAAGATACGCAGCAAGTAGATGTATAACAATTTCATTTAGATAAAATGAAAAAAGAAAAACAAACATTTCTCGATCTTGTATCTTAACACCCCACCCATTTGCACAAATGGCAAACTAAATTAAGATTCCACCTGTGCACACAGTCCTTTGTCCTCAAAGGGCTGCCTAATCATATTTGTGTATAGACACGATGATTTCAATAGCTGTATTCACACAAAATCAACTGATTTTTTGTGTGTGGCAATTGCATCTTACATTGGTTTACAGCAGGCTGTCTGCTTTCTCTTAGCTCAGAAAACTGATTAGATGAACAGTGCTAAAATAACACATTTAAAAAGAAATGGGAGTTAACACTGCATACTTAATTCACATAGGGACACAGAAGGACTTCTCAACTCCTTAACAGAATTGTATCAATTGTTCCTCTACTATGCACAGAAATTCCTTACATTTTTCAGTTTTACTCATATTGAAATGCTGATTTCTTTATATTGAAAAAATCAGGAATGGAAAACATTTTTCAAATACTATCAGTGCCTGATGAAAGTAGGAAATGCTACACCTTCAAAAGTGAAGTGCACCATGAGAACATTTCAAGTCTGTATTGATTGTGAGTTATAGCATATGCAAGAGTCACATGGCACTGTTTGAAGCTTGGTTGGCATTTTTAATTTAAAGAACTACATATGTGAGAAGAAATGAATCAAAGCCTAAACATGTTTGTGGTATAACTTTAAAAAGCCAAATTCACAAAGCAGCTTGATCACTTAAACGTAAATTACATGCCCTTTGGTCAGGACATTATCTGGTTAAAAAAACAAAATCCCAGCAAAAGGGTATGTTAACATACTGCAGCTGCTCACTGATTGATTCGATACATCACTTGATTAACTATATTAAATACAATATTAAGTTTCTGATGATGATGATTCAGAGATGCACTTTTATAACACCTAAGCAGAGCTGCACACAAAACACACACAAATGAACCCTCATTAAGTACCTGTAACTCTCAATAATTCTCAAGTATGAATGGGAGAAGATAGTTATAGATTGAAGCACAAGCTCGCTGAATTCAGACAGCACAGGTAAACTCTCAGAACAGTGCAGGCATCAGCTGCATGACTCCCCTTAATTTTTGTACAGGTCACTGTTGTCTTATATTTGTCTACAGAACAACTAAAGCACAAGAAATGGCTCCTGAAGTACCTTTGCTAAACTTCAGATGTTTAATAACACTGATGTGGCCAAAGCCCCATGCTATGGTTTAAAATACTGAGTTTTAATGTTATTTCAGAGCAGTGTTCAGTACTTTTATAAGGCTATAATGCATTTTCATTTTACCTGGATGGGAAAAAAAGAATAGAGAACAGCAGGAAAGCAGCTATTCTAAGAAAGAAAGGCATAAAATGTAAACATAATAAAATAAAGAAGCAAATGAAGAAACTCTTCCTTTATTAGAAATATGGGAAACAGATTGTGCTCATTTTGCTTAGGGCCAAGAGCTGCACTGTGTGGAATTCAGCCAGGCTCTGCCACACAGCTCACTAAGTTGTTTTGCTGTGTTGAAGAGTAAACCAGATGGGACATTTGCTTCCGACAAGATAATTCTAATGGAAATTGTTAAAAGTACTGTAAAAAACTTTTCAGCTTCATCTGCTATTTTATTGTGTACAACGAGGGCAATCAGCATGACAAGTAGAATATAAAAAACCGGGAAATTAAAAAAATTCGAAACATTAGTCATTAGCCAGTTTTAAAATTCATCTGTCTCAGAGCTCCATGTGTCCATAAAGGACACACCAGGCTAAAGCTTAGTCAAGTGTAAGTGCAGAGTTAATATCAGTGAAATAATTTAAGATTATGTAAAGTCAGTAAGTCAAAATATTTGACTTGAAGGTGAGCCTGTAGATTCATATAGCTTGGAGAAAAAAGTACATAGCATGTCAACAGACTGCCACACGCAGGGCCTGGTGTGACTGTAACAGACAGCCTTTTTGTTCAAGATCATTAAGTCAACATCCCAAGTTCTTAAAAGAATCCCACGTTTTCCAGATGAGCTATGAAAGATTAAAGAAGAAATGAGATTAGGTATATCTCCTGTTCTTGACATATTCTTTTAAACCTAAGAATTCTGCCCTGACTACACTAGAGCAAAATGAAGTGGTTTATTTTTTCAAATCAAAAACTGTTCCTGGCAGTAAACAGCTTTGGCTGCAGCAAACTTATCATACGTAGTTCAGATATCATACTGAGACTAACACTTCTAAGAAAGTGGGTCAAATAGCATAAGGAGACAGGGTCATGCTTCAGTCATAGCAAGACTGCCAAATGACAGTTTGGCAAGTAGAGGCAGCTACAACTAAAAGTTTACTCTTGCAATGGGCAATACCTACATATTTCATATTTTAATCTTCCTCTCTCAGATTAAAAACTACTCTAAGCTCACTTTTGTTCATGAGGAACTGGTTTACACCAGACTTACGTGTTCTTCATAAAGTCTTTGACTTTGTCCTACCATGTTTCTTCAATCAGCCATCGAACAGACCGTAATGAAATTGAAATGATAGGGTAAAGGAAAAATCAATTTTTTTCAACATTTAGTTTCAGTAATCTGATTACTAAGCTTTTAGTAATAGTGTAATTACTTTGGAGTTCTGAACATATGCTTCCAGTGAGAGTATTCCACAGAGGACGCTATATCAGAAAAGGGAAGAAATGCGAACATAAATGTACCAAAAATATTTCAGCACATCAAGATAAAAAACATATGCCAGAGACATAATACGATGTCCAATGTGAACCACTTCCATTTTCATCACCCAAAATTCTTTTATTTATGAGCAAAATGGAAAATACTTTTCCATGACCTCAAAGACTATCAAAAGTTTACAAGATTGGCATATTTAATAACGGAAAAGTTATACCAAAAATGACTAAGATTAAAAAGCAACTGAACATAGTTCTTCGAATTTTGAAGGGAAAATTCAATCAAGTGCTCGTGTTTCCACTGATGGAAAGGGTGTCCCAGAGAAATAGCTCAAACAGGAGTCTTGAAAAGCCCAGGTATTAGTTTCTTGTGATTCATACGCTTTTGAAGTTAACTAAATATTCTTAGCCCAATACACTGAAAGTTACTAAATCTGATATACGAGACCTGATGCAAGACAGTTCTACTGTCTAGATTTACCAGAGGAAAAAGAAAAAACAAATGAACTACGAAGGCACTCACCACTTAGCAAAACATTTAGAAATGTTAAACAGAAGATACAGAAAACAGCAGCACAAATAATATAAAAACACTGGGGGAAAAAAAAAATGGAGCTAGTGGAATGATGGCATCCTGAAGAAAAACTATACACTTACATAGAAAAAACAGAGATGAATAAGGCCAAGCATATCTTCTTGTTTGTAGGAAAAAAGGAAGCTTGTTTTCAGTAAAAAATTACAAATGTAAATGAATGCTTCAGTGCTCATCTGTCATGACAAGCAAACTTAGTATATAACAAGCCCACTCCTTGATATAATACACCATTAAAACTTAAGAATTCTGTAATGACATAAAGAAGGTCTCACATAAAAAGTGAGCAAGGATGCCTAAGTCTTGTAATAATAACCATATTGTTCAAAGCACCTGCACAAATGACATGGCACAACCAACATTTTTTGACAGCAATTGTTCTCTAAAAAGCTGTGTTTTCATTTCCTACCCGTTAATATATTATAATCTTGCTGTCCCTTAAATTGCCATGGAATGACAAGCTCTTTCCTCAATTAGTGTCTTCATCCATTTTTACCAGCTTCCGCAGCTCTTAAACAATATATCAAATCAACTTCTGCTTTTCCTTCATGTACTCACTTGAGAATCGCATACACTCTCAGTCAAAGGGTTTAGGTTTAAGAGCCAGGAGGCACAGACAAATTGATCATGAGACCTTCAAAATCACAGAGAACAAGAAGGCAAGCTATGTAGACAAATACCTAGCAAAAGAACTTTAGAAGTATGCAGAAAATAAATCTTACTGGTTACATTTCCAAAATCAGAGTCAAAAAGGGAAGGCATTAATGGCAAATAACCCCTTGGAAGTTTCCATTTGATAACCAGCTTCCTTTCATCATTACAACTTAGCTCAAACCAGCTGACTACTGACAATATTCTGTCTTTAGCCATTGTAACTGGAGTCAAGCTCATAGCTGTGGTTTAAAAACTGTGCAGGATCCAGATAAACATCTCCAGAGGAAATTAATAGGCAATGTCCTCATTCAAAAATAAATAAATGTACTAAATTAATTAGATGTAAAAGCACAAGGAAGTACTTGACAGTTGTGAGACCTCACCTGGAGTACTGCGTTCAGCTCTGGTGCCCTCAAAATAAGGGCATGGATCTGTTGCGGCAGGTCCAGAGGAAGGCCATGAGGATGATCAGAGGGCTGGAGCACCACTCCTGTGCAGACAGGCTGAGAGAGTTGGGGTTGTTCAGTCTAAGGAAAAGAAGGCTCTGGGGATACCTCATTGTGGCCTCCCAGTACTAACGGGGCCAATAAGAAAGCTGGAGAGGGACTCTATCAGAAAGCGTAGTGACAGGACAACGGGGAATGGCTTGAAACTAAAAAAAAGGTAGATTTATATTAGAAATTAGGAAGAAATTCTTCACTATGAAGGTGGTGAGGTACTGGATCACATTGCCTAGAGAAATTGTGGATGCCCCATCCCTGGAAGTGTTCAGGACCAGGCTAGACTGTGCTTTGGGCAACCGGATCTAGTGGAAGGTGCCTCTGCTGCAGGTTTGCAAATAGATGATCTTTAAAGTTTCTTTCAGATCAAATCATTCCATGATTCTATCATTCCATGATATCACAATTTCAGAGGACACTAGAGAAGATGAAAGCCTGAAGTTTTAGAGTCAGAGTTTAAAAACTTTTCTCTATTCAGAATGTTAAAAGAAATAAAAGTATTAAATTTCTCTGTAGACAGCCTCCAAAGTCCAAGAGAGCTTTAGCAAAAAAGAAAAAAACTGCCTAGAATACGTTAGAGATTGTAAACAAATTTTGTAAAGATGTGGAACATCGCTCAGTTCTTTTCATAACCTTCAAAGAACCAGTTTCATGCTAGATTTTCTCCTGTGTCAAATATTAACACTAATGTAAACATGAAAATGCTTACTGAGAAAAGAGATGCACTGTGAAACGTTACTGCCCAAAGATACTGCCCAAGAGTATAATCAAGCAAGCTTTGCCCTGCCTCCAAAAGTGCACAGTAGTGGCCTAATTTCTCCATCTTATTGAACCACAGGAATAAAACAGATGAGAGGGTTCTGGTAGACTTTTTAGTTGTTGCGTAAGGTCATCCACGTTTCCACTCCTTTTGCACTGATCAAAAAACATATAAAGGAACTGGGTGAGCCTTGTGGTATAATATTTGGGAACAGAGAAGTTTTACAGATTTTAAATACTTTACCAAATTAAATTTATTTATGAAATAAGCCCTCAAAAATACAAACATTTGCAAGACACATTGTAGTACAGTAAGTAGAAATATATTATGAAATAACTGACCATTATATAATTAAAGTCTGCTTGCTAATAATCTCCAAACTAAGCTTTAGAGTGGAATCCTTTGAATTCTGGTTATATAGCTCAATATTTCTAACGTTTCCACTTTTTCTTCTTTTAATGGAAATCTTCATACATCACTGGCTACATTTTGTATTAGATGTTGATTTTCAGTGCAATAATACTTATGTACAGTGCGTCACATGCACAAAATATAAATAATAAAATTGATTGAAGAGAATAAATTATATATCTACCTACTTGGCAAAGTAACAGTTGCCCCTAATGGCTGTATTTTCCCTTGGGCTTCTACTAAATATCAAAACTTGAAAAACCTGCACCATTCTTAGTATTGTTGTTTGCTTCTGTAGTCCCAACTGATAGTCCCATGGTAGTCCCAACTGATAGTCCCATGATACAGCAAATCCTAGTTCAATGAATTTACTTGAGTAAATAGAAATATGTTTCTAATAAGGAAAACAACTCCAAATTGTGAAGCAATGCTATAACACTATAAAGACTGAATCCAGTAAGGGCTTTGGATTACAATGATTCTATGAGAAACAAATACATTACTTCAGCAGAAACTCTTACATAGTAGCATTTGGTGTTTCTCACTACAAAGCATCATATTAATTAACATTTTTTGTTAGTATAGACTTTTTTAAACTACCATTTCTGGTTAGAAGTGGAACTTCTGAATTCTTGATTCTGCTCTTCTCTAGGATAGGTTGGACCAAATGTTTTGGCAACAGATATATACATATATAATTTGGTATGCAAGAATTTCTCTCTCCTGCTACAGAAGCAGTTTTCAATTTGCCATTTTGAAAAAGTAGCAAGAGAGGAATTCAAATATAATCTTCTGTTTTACAATGCCTTTTGTGCAAAGCATCGTAAAATCCTTGGTCAGCTCTGGATACCTTCCCAACATTACTAGAAGCTGAACACACTTGACAACAATTGAGGGCGAAGATACATAGGAAGGACTATACAGATCAAAAAGCATCCTGCTAAAGTTGTCCCATTTTTGCTATCTCCTGCCACATCCCTCTTGCCTTGAGCTGACTTTAATGTTCACCGGGCACTTTCGTGAGAACTATATCCAATAAAAAATGGATAGCTTTTTGTTTTGTTTTTTTTTCCTACAATAAGAAGTTTAATTAGTTCAACAGTCAAATTAGTAATATGGTCATTGAGAGGAATGAGGCAGGATGCACAGATGCAAGGAAATAGCAAGGGAAAAAGAAATGGAAACAGTAGCCTTCCATCACCAATTTGGCTAGACCAGAAGTCACAACTGTACTACAACAAACATTTAGCACAACACAGAAACAAATTAACACACATATATGCATCATTCTATTTTTGCGTATACCTCTAGTAACCAGATAATGCAGAGAAGGGTAATGTTAGAGAAAAAATCCAAACTCACACAACTACACCAATTGTCTTGTCTGGAGGGAGAGCCATGTTTCACATCATTTCCTCGTTCTTGAGCTGCTCCTTTTATTGAGCTGTGTCCCGCTGCTGCCTTCTGAGCAGTTTCTTTCTGCTTGAACTGCCTCACACCATCTGGCTGGTCCTCATACAAGTCCAGGGTGACCCCACCCCAGCCCCACCCCTTCCAGTCACAGGGGAGCACAGGTGCAAACGATCTACCTGCACTCCCCAGGCCAGCCAGTCCCCTCCACCATGTGCTCAAACATCAGTTCCAGCTCTCATCAGCAGTTTCCCTACAGGCAGGGATCTTGGTCATGTGAAACAATTTTAAGATGACACTAAATGAATATTCTGTCTTTAGGGTCCTATCTAAAAGACTCAGAAAACTGCATAAGAACATCCATAGCTACTGCTGAATTAGTCTTAACGTGTAGGATATTACATTACTGTTGTCTTGTGGGCACTTGAGAGAAACACCTTCTTCCAGCCTTGGCATTTTCCTTTCAAAAAAGAAATCCAAGCGAAGTCTTCCTCTCCAAGGAAATGAAAAAATTCAGAACATCCTCATCTATCTAATAGCATCCAGAAGTCACACAATCACAGAATTATAGGGGTTGGAAGGGCATGTTCCTTACAGTAGGTTGCACAGGAAATCTTCCGGGCAGGTTTTGAATGTCTCCAGGGAAGGAGACTCCACAACCTCTCTGAGCAGCTTGTTTCAGTGCTCTGTAATCCTTACAGTAAAGAAGTTCTTTCTCATGTTTGTATGGATCTTTCTGTGTTCCAGTTTTTGCCTACTGCCCCTCGTCATGTCACTTCATTCCACTGAAAAGATCCTGGCCCCATCCATTTCACGCCGACACTTTAGATACTTATAAACAGTGATAAGATCCCCTCTCCGTCTTCTCCAGATTGAACAGTCTCAGGTCTCTCAGCCTTTCCTCAGAACGGAGATGCTCCTGGCCCCTAATCAAGCTATTTCAGATTATATTAACTTCCTAAAACCTTGCCGATAGTCATAACAAAACATTTTTTTAGGAACAGTCTTTTAGGAAAAGAATCAACAAAATATACATCCAGTAAAACACATTTCATACAATTACACTTGCAAAACAAAAAAGACTTAAAACAGGTCATGCATATGAAATACAAGTAGTCTTTGACATTCAAAAATTTCAGGTTTTTTAGTTCAAGACTTTCATAGGAGGTGGCCATTGCTCTACACTGAACGTGATGGCTGGTGGAGTTTTGTGGGTAGAAGCACCTGCTTTTGCAAATTGTTCTGGTGACAGAAGGGCTTCAAAAACCAGAGCGATTAGAGCATATGTTGTACTAACATTTGAGTTACATTCACCTTTCGTAGCAGCTAGATGAACAGAATGCTCAATTTTTTCCTAGTCTCAACTCATCCAGGGAAAAAACAAATGTTTACTCTCATTTCGCTCCTTCAGGGTTCTTTTCATAACAATGAGAAAGAGAAATATTCATGCAGAAAGATTGCCAACACGCTGAAAAAGAGTGCAACACAGAGTATGATCAGTCATCCAGATAGCTAAAACTTTCACCCAGGCTCCCATTTTCCCTTGACTTGATTGCTGCTGTATGGACCATCTATCACTGTTAAAGCTCTTCAAAACATCCCTACTATCCTCTTCTTCTCTTATGCACTACAGAAATGCTGACCTGCCATTGTCAACTGTCTAGGGGCCATCTACTACATTTTTTTTGAACAGTTTAGGGTTTTCTCCTGGTTTTTTTTTTTTTTTTATTCTGTCAGAGATGTGTCCTGAAAAATTCTATGAACTTGCCCCAATATCTGCCTTCAAAATTCCATTCAAATCTCCCCCCCACCCCCACCCCAGTAATGCCTATGGAAAACTCGAGAACAGTTTTCTCAGAACATAACATTATTGCCAATGTTGTTGAGTAAGAAACAGCTCAGCCCATCTAGCCATGGTTTGTCATTTCCCTGGCACCGGCACTGGTGATCAGCAGATATGATATTAAAGGGGGAAAAAAGAAGTAGAACTAGCACACCTAGATTTTGTCAACCTAGACTACTTAACTAGTTTGATCTGGGGTCAACTGAGGGAACAATATCAGCACAAGAAACTCACAATTGCATAGTAAGGGGGAAGATAGGGCACCAAAATTTTCTCCTTAGGTGGCAATCAGCTGTACTACACACTATTACCATTTGTATGTGAATTGACAATATGAAGGGTGAAGCAATAAAATGGGGTTAAGGGTCATCCCTTCAGTTACATAACATTGCCACCATACAAGGAACTAATTCAGGGAATTGTCCCAGATTAAAAAGGAGCAGTTTCTTCTGGATTATATTTTGACTTCATAGTGGGCCTGAAGAGATGGTTGCTCTGCTGCAACTGAAAGATCAATTTGTTGGAAAAGGGCAAAGAAGAGTAGTGTACAGAAAGAGAAACAGCAATATCTAAAGACAACACTACTGTAATATAATTTGTAATATTAAAACAAAGCAGCATACTGACCTATGTTTTAAGTCCTTGTGTTAAACCTTATCTGTATTGCGTGTTACACCTATGGCATTTAGCGTATGGTACTGGTGTGGTACTCTTGATCTGTATTTAAAGAACTCTCCCAAACTGTAGTGCTAAAAAAAAAGTTTAAATGGCAGAAACAGTTCCCTGTGAAGAACATACTCACAGGTTGAATCTGCAATTTCTTGTTCTGTTGGTTGCCTTTTTTTTTTTTTTTTGCTAACATAAAAGAAGAAGTATCTGAAAGAGTGTACTTTACTAAGCAATGGTGGTTTTTTCCTACATTTGAAAATATATTCGCATTGTCCAAATCTAAAATTTTTGGGGTTTTTCTGGTGAAGTTGAGAATCTATATAATGAGTTACCACAGGATTTATTTTGTCTTTTAAGTAAGCCTTTAAGAAGCCTACATAACCCTGCCACCTAAATAAAAAACTGGAAAACTTAAAATTACAGAACTGCTAGCTTCACCATGGTAAGAAACTAGTAAGAATAATATAAAATATCAAATAACATTAAATCAAATCAGCCTGTTTTGTTTTTCAGATTTTAGCACAATTATTTACTGTCTTTGCTAGTACTTGCTTGACATTGCAAACAGTGATACAGCGGATTCGATTAATTCTTATGTATTAAATGGCAACACCATTGTGACAAAATAGCAACACAAAAGTTACATGCTGCTGAACAGCTGAAAACAAGGTTACTTTACTTGCTATGATTAGCATTTGTAGTCATATTTCCTGTTACAATTTCAGCCTTCTTCACTACAGGACAGACGTTAGCAACAGTGCATCAAATTACACTGCTATGATTTTTGCTACCTGAAAATAATCTCTTGTCAAATTAACATAGGTACACAAGCCTTCGGGAAGTGCTTGTCTAATTCTTGTCAATCCACAATGAACATCTTGTACCATCTTCTGAAATAACACTATTCTATTTACTTTCTGACCAATCTCATTTTGTTCAATGCTTAAAAAAGCAGCCCCCAGGCTTGACAAAATCCTCCTATAGAAGTGACTATTTTCATCTTTTAAAGCAAACAGAGTAAATAAAATTGACCACAAGACCTATTCTTACTCTATTTATATTTTTCTCTTCAAAACAAATGACCTCTCTTCAGCAGTTATAGAAAACTTTTAAGAATCCTAGAACTAGTCAATGAATTAAGTCAACTAAAAAGTTATTTCATATGTAATACCTTAATCATGAAAGACGTTATCAATTCAATTAGTTCCTGGCTTACAAAAACAATCAGAGTCTTTGTTTCTAAAAATACGTTTAAATATAACCTTTGCACCATGTCATCATGACTACATGAGTTGACATTTTCTTCTCTCTCGTTTTAGTGATAGAAAAAATTTGACCTGAAAATTATCATCAATAACCATTCCAAAATAATAACAACTTGTACACAAGCTAGCTGCAAACTCACTGTGGAATAAACTTCATGCTTAAGGCCCTAGCCTATATTCTTTGTGTGTCCTCACAAAAGCCCTCCAGCACTTTGGAGCAGCCCTGTAGATGACTTTCTAATGAAGATTATGTATGCACTATGTTAGGAATATGATATTTGGTGAAGAAAAGGCAAGTACAATAAACAGGCCAAGCACACAATGAAGTCTTTAGTATAGGATATATATATGATATATATATATAGTATATGATATAAAGATATCAGAATACTTCTGAGTAAACAAACTGTTCAGATTATTAAAAGGAAGTTCATAAATGTCTTGGATGCAGTGTTATTACTGAGTAAGCAGTTGCTCACAATTAAAAACTAAAGAAACTCCAGGTGAACTGCTCAAATCATAAAAAGCTAAGAATACAACCATTGTTGTACACCATTTTCATCTTAATGAATATGGAAATCTTCTCCAGGAGAAACCTCTGAGAAGGAAATGCATTTACATTCACAGCATACTATGTTTTTATACTGTAATACTGTTTCTGAAGCATCCTTAAAAGTTTAGTAACAGTTGGTTTTCTTACATTACACTAGCCCTGAAAATTGGGTTCAGGAATTAAACTTTGGTTACAAAGCTACTGATGATTACCTGCTGGAGGGTAAGAAAAAAATAGGGCTCATTATGCTGACAGAGTGGGTTTTCCTCACCAAAGTAGCTAGCTTTCTATGCATTTAAGCTTTTATTTATTTCAGCGTAAGACTGCTAAACTGCATCCACAGTTTTGAACATTCTAATAGATAAATTTGATAAATAGATAAAATTCTAAGTTAGCTAAAGAAAAAACAGAAGAAAAAAGAATTAAGGTTTGTATTTTGTACAGAAAGCTCATTTTTCCAGATTTTGTATCCCAGGCTTTTCAGACTTCATCAAAGAAAATCTTGATGAAATAGTAGTTTGAATACTGAGTTGTTTGAACTCTTGATAAGTAAAGGCCTCTGCGAGGAACAGAACACCAATCTCAGCACTGTCAGTGTATTTCACTCTCTCTAAAAACCTTTTGGTATTTATGAGCACTTAAAGTGAACAACAGGATTATTAAAAGTAAATGGCCCACAGCTGTCAATACTCAAGATCGGGCATTAAAGGTCAATCATGCTTTCATTCAGGATTAATTTGGGTCAGAATCCACATGCCATTGTGAGTAAGAAAGAACCAGAAGGTAAAATGAACCTAAAACTTGTTCGTCTTGAAGGCAGGATGTACCTGACGTTCTGTTGATACTCCAATTTGTTAGTGAAGGCAAAGATGGATCTTTTCGATATCAAAGAGTTTTACTCGTCTTAGCTATTTCATGTACTCTTCCCCTGAACTTTTTCACTGTAGCTCTGATTTCATATTGTTGAATATCAATTCTGTACATTACTAAATCCCTCAGCAATATAAACTTCATACAGAGCAGGCAAGTGCATATGATTACTGGTGCAAAGAGTGCGTTCTGTCTGTATGATTTCATGTAATGTTAGCGAGGTCTGGGCAGAAACTGATCCATTCTCAAACAAACATACAGAGTGACTTTATACTTGAGGAGCATATGTGTCATGCAAACATGCAGGACTGTGAGCTCATCATCTTCAATTACTTTTAAGAATTACAAATTATTCCATCTTATATTACTTGAATGAAAATACAACATAGATCAGAAAAAAAGTAAAACAGTGAATGGAAATAGATTCTATATTTTACCAACTTGCCATAGGCGATGTATCTATTATACTGATTCATAAATTTAAAGCAAAATTAAGGAGAAACCCAGCTATCCACTATCTTTTATAGGTAGACAGTATCACAAATTTCCAGCATTTTCATTGTACTCTACCAAGTATGTTTGTATCTATTTTACAACTGAGGTGTTCATTTTCAGAGAGAGGCAAACACTTGACCAGAATCATTTCTTAGGCCAACACCAGAATCCAGGTCTCCCAAATCTCAGGCTAGCGTTTCAACATACAGACTGCATCTGCTGCTGGTGTAAAGCTCCCCTCTTTATAGGGCTTCAAAAAGCAGTGCTATCCAAAGGAAGTATTACAGAACTGGAAATCATATGTAGCTCTGTTATTCACTTTCCAGTTATTCCTAAACCACTAAACTAAGCATTCTTTGAAGACACTTCACCCCAGCTTCCTCATTCTCATGTTCCAGAAACTGACTTCTTCAGAACATTATTTGCTTATGCATGTTTAAGTTTTCAAGAAGGAACTAGAAGGCTCGAAAAGCCTATACTGGAACCATATTTCTGTGAAGGAGATTTTAAATCATGCTGTCCTTTAAGACTTCTTCCTGGGATTACACTTTAATGGGATTACTTAGGAAACAGCTTTAAAGTGACAGTATCAGCCACATTTGGATGGACATGGTGGTTAAAAAGCAGGTGTTCCTTTTTCATTTCTGCAGTTCTCTTTAATCCTTCATTCAAATAAGAAAAAAATATATATACACACACACCACATTACAGAGTAAGCTCTAGACGTTAGCACGGTGAGCGATGTCTGGGGCACCCAACAGCCCCTCAGTAAAGCTGTTCTCAACCACTGCTCTGTGTCCAAGCAACAGCATTGTAGACAAGGAATAGAAGCTACTGGAAGGAATCACCACCAGACTCTTTCCCCACTTCAACCATTAACCTTGAAAACGTGTTCTCAAGGCATTAGCCAGCTTGGCAAGAGCAGGGGTAGCAGCTTGCACTCATCAGGCCTTGAGGCTGATCCATTTTCCTTCAATTGGATACAATTTACCACTAAACTCACATTTTCTAAATTTTATTACCTATACTGCTTTAAAGCTTTGAATTCTCTCCAACACATAGGTATTTCCACTGTGCTTTGACTGAAGCACAAGACACCAAGCAGAGATGTACACAAAAAAAAAAAAAAAATGGAGAGGAAGCTAAGTGACAGAACAAAAATGACTCTAGTTTTTAAATGACATGAAACCATGTAAGCTTAAGGTAAATGGTAGTACAGAAGTTGTCCACAGAAATGCATTTATTTATAGCAAACTCCCCTAAGAACTGTCTGAAAACAGACAACAAAGCACAACACCCATCCTTCAAGCAGTAGATATTCAGCTCATTTAACTTGTACCACTACTGCAAACATAGACAGGAGCACAAATTTGACTTCCCAATAGTCAGTAATTTATGCAGATTACTATCTTGCATCAGAGAACATACATAGAGTACTCCCTATTCTAAATGAATGACTGCTTAATTTAGTGTTACTCACTTATATAAATTGTTTTCATTAATAAAAAATATTAAACACCAATCTATAAGTTTCCTGAAGTTCTAAGCCACGTAACCCATCAGCAAGCAGCAAAAATTGATTGCAATTTTACAAAGTAATATATGTGTAAGTAAAAGGACAATTGGGGAATCATTCTTGCAACCTCACTGAGAAAACAAAACAGATGACAGAAGAAGCAATCTTCTAAAAGCATTCATAAAAGCAAGAGTCACCTCTGGCATTTATCTAGACAAATACTTCTAAAGATGCACCGAATAATTAAAATTCCAGAAGCACTCATGAGTTCAGTGCAATGCCATGCATGGGTCAGCTGCCACGGCCCTACCAGCTACCTTTGCCCGGGACTTTCCGCACAAATTGACTGTTATGTAATCAGCTTGCTGACATAATACTCTAAATGCAGGTGTCACACAGATGAAAAAAATGCATCTGCATACTTTGAAGGCCTCCCTCAAGAAACAACCCCTTACTGAAAATAAGCACATTTTTATTATATATATATTTTTTAAATATTGGTTACTTGTTTTACAAGTAAGATGTTAGCATTTAGAAATCTATTTACTAGCACATCTTTCTATGCAAATCTCAGCTCAGTCAACAGAAACTAACAAGACAGGAGAATGCAAGAGGGGAAGTCACATGAAGGCTATTAAGAGCCAGCTATTTAAGTCAATGGTTTAGCCCCTTCTGGAATATGTGCTATAGAAAGAAAGCCTGACTCAGCAGAAAACCTCGGGAAACTTCGTAGGGAAAAAATAGAGGAGAGACTTGGAGAAAGATGGAATAAAAAAGCTCACCTGTTTCACTAGGGAAAAAATAGGCAGATGAATTAGAAAAAATATGATAAAATATAGAAAATAGTAATACTAACATGGTAATCAGGTTTGTTCCCCCTACTTCATAGCACAACTGCAAAGAGGCATTAAATGAAAGCAAGAGATAGGAAATTAAAAATCAATTACAGGAATTAATTGCCATCTGTTGCACAACTGCCTCATAGAATTTCTTGCCACGGGAACTCATGGTGCACATCCAGCATTTCCAGAGACAAGAGAGTAACGAGTCTGGGAAAATATACCACACAGCATAATTCTTTACACACTGTAAATTCTTCAGATTAAGAAGAGGTGGTATAGATCATGCATTATTTCCTTCCTGGCTCCCTTTTTGCCCTAACATTCCTCCCAGCTCATCGGTGTTTAGAGGAAACTTGTCAGAACACAGGATACTGGGCTGGGTCACGACATCACGTACTGTGAAAGCAATTCACAACCTTCACAGTTTTTGGGGGGTGTTTTTTTATTTTCCTCATTAAAATGAGAGGCTGCTGCTTAAGGCAGCAGCTCACATAAGGCTGTCTATAAATCTACAGCTAATTGGGAAGTACGGCTTGTAATCAATATTTACAAACACTTGTCTGCCACAGTGAAAGTCTCAGCCATATAACCACACTGTCTGCATACAGGGTAAGTGTTAACATTTCACCCCGGGGGGTGAAGACCTGAACTTTGTAACCACATGGGCATTACCTTAAAACGCACAAAAAGAAACACTGCAGTTCTGTAAAGATACATTTTATATACTGTAGCAAGACAACAAATCAGCTGGGGAGGAAAGAGTGCAAGATGACACAGCGGAATACCTGGCCTCCTGCGCAAAACCTGTTTTTTTTTTTTTAAATACTCTCTCGTATATTAAGAAAGAAAAAGAGCTCAAGCCCAATTAAGTAAGGTTCCCAGAACAGTAAGAGACCACCTGCATAAATATACATACAGACTGAAAACGCCTCAGAAGTGTTTTTAAATTTAAGCACTTGTAAAGGTGAAGAAAAAGAACAGGCACAAAAAAAAAAATCAAACACAAATACCGCTCTGCAAAAAACACATCCAGTCAGAAGAGCCAAAAGAATCTCGGAATACGTGCCGAGACACTTTTGTGATGTTTAATTTTGAAGTATGTATTTTTTTGAACACCAGCCAGCTGCACACGCTCCAACAAACGATGCCGCACGCAGACCCCAGCAATGCCCGCAGCGAAGACAGGACGCCCAAGGAAGGCGCCGGCCGGAACGCTGCCACTGCGGTGGCCCAGCCCGGCCCGGCGGGCTCCCCGCAGCCGCTCTCCCGCCGCACAGCGCGTGCCCGCAGCGGGCGGCGGCCCCGCACGGCCAGTTCCCAGCTCCCGCCTGGCGCCGGGACAGAGCTGCTGCTTTCCGCAGCACCGCGCCGTGTCACGCCACGGACGTGCCGCGGCCACACAGGTTCGTGAGTCGCGCGAAACGACCTCGGTGACCAGCCCGGGACGAGCTGCCCCCAGGCGCCTCCTCATCACAGGGGTGAGAAAGGGAAGCGCTGGCCGCCCCGCACCCTGACCGCGCGGCCGCAGTCCTCCCGGGCCGCTGACGCCGGCCACCCGCCCCGCCGAGGCGAACACGACAGCAAGCACACAGCCCACGCCGCCCCGAGAATCGTGCAGCGCAGAAGCGGGGCGGACAGGAAAGGGCGGGCCCGCATCCGGGCTCTGGGTAAGGGCGCGCTCACTCACCTATCATGGCGGCCGGGAGGGAGGGGGCGCGCGCACGTTCCCACGGCAGCCGCTCGAGCGCTCGCCCCGAGCGCCGCGCCGCCACCGTCCAGGACTAGCAGGGGCAGCCGGCGGCGAACTGCGCGTGCGCCCTATGGGCGCGGGGCCCTCTGGGTAACGTAGTTCTCGCGTCCTCAGCTCGCCTCAGGTGAACGCCGGCTTTCCCCATCCATGTGCACACGCACACGTTTAAATTGGTTTCTGCTGACGGTTGTCGCACGGCTCCCTGTCCGGCCGCTTTCCCGCGCACCCGCCGCAGGGCCGCAGCTGTTCTTCCTTCTGCCGTTGGGGTTTCTGCAGGGCCCCGTGCTCCCCGCCCCGGCAGGGCGGCGGTTGTTGGGGCGTTGCCTAGCAACGGGCGCGGGGCCCGGCCGCAGGCACGGGGTGAGGGCAGCGCCGGGCCAGGGGCGGCGGGGAGAGGAGGAGCGGGGTGCAGGGGCCAGGAGCGGGGGGCGCGGGCAGGCACAGCGCGGCCGGCCACTCACTGGGGCGGGCCGGTGTTTGTGCGCTTTTGCAGTGCGTGTTTGGAGTCATGCCCACTGCGGACGCTCGTGGGGAGATGGTGGTGGAGAAGGCGGGCGGCGGCCCCGCCAGGCCGGCGAGTGACCGGCGGCCCCAGAAGCAGGAGCCGCTGGGGCACGCGAAGAGAAGCAAGCAGCAGGTGTCGGACGGCTTCACTGTTAAGGCCATGATGAGAAACACTGTGGTACGTGTGCGGCTGTGTAGAGGCGATGTTAAGCAGCGCCCGGGAGGCGCAGCGAGCCCGGAGCGGAGTGCAGCCTGGCAGCGCTGGTCGCTGAGCTGCCCGCGGGCTCCGCCGAGGTGTTGTCGTGAGGTAACGGTCCGTGCCTGTGGAAAGCGCAGTGCTTTGCCCGCAGCTTTCCGTGCAGTTTTATACAGGCAGTGTGCAGTGCATCCAGCTGTCAGCCCATGGGACTGTGTGCAACGCTTCCTGCCTCACGCTTGGCAAAACACTGCAAGGGGTGCCGTGGTGTCTTACACAAGTGTTGAGGTGCACTGTCACAGTGTGGTGTAAGTTTGACATGAATGGCACGTAGGGTGGCAAAGATCTGGAAAATACATGGATTTTTAAACCGAGCATGGAAAACAGTCAAAACTTTTCACACAAAATTAGGATAACACTAAGTGGGAAACACTAATTCTCCATCTGGTGGTTCAAAGACTGAGAGGAGCTGATCCAGCGAGCTTCATTGTCATTAATAGACCCACATTCTAATGAACTTAGAGGTACATGAGTGAAAATAATGGGATTGAGGCCTTTCAAATTGCTTTGTATTGTTTAATTTGTCTACTTTTATCCGATTTAAGAAACAGATAAAAAAGCTTCCACTAGTGCAGAGTGCAAATGGTCAACATGTAAGTGAACAAACTAATACAAAACTCTTTAACTGGATTTTTCTTTATTTAGACGCAATTCAAGGTGTTAACTAAGTCTTGGGTTTTGTGATTGTTTTTAAATTATTATTTTTATTCTCTACATTCTTGTGGTTTCAGCTATGAAATACATCATTTCTCTTGCTTTACTGTAGCATTCTTCTTGTTACAGTCTCCAAATTTGTTATCTGTAAGAGCACCCTCTAAATAAATAAATAAATACATTTTTAAACAAACTTTAAATGGAGTAGAAATTGTATATATAAACAATTTTCTTCATATTAGTAAAATCAAAACATGTTTCACCTTAGTGGGAAGAATGCAAGGCAAAACAATCCAAGGAGAGTCTTAAGGATTGTTTAGTTTGTTTGATTTTAATTCTATAGATTTTTGGAATAGACGGTGAGCTTAGGGATTATCTTTTTAAAGACATTTCCTCTTTGTACAAAATTCAAGTCATTAATATTTTTGTAAGTTTGCTTTTACCTTGATATGTAAGAGATACATGATGTAGTCTACAAGAATCAGCAGTTTCAGCAGAGTTTGAGAAATATATGCATCTTATTTTAAAAAAGAGAACCTTGACTTGTGAGCATAGCTAGCTATCAGTTTAATCAGAATTTAAGTTTTCTTTTAAAAATTATAGAATTGTAACTTTTATTCACCAGTTCTAACTTTCTGAACATTATCAGAATGTTAAGGCGTGTTACTTGCACTGTGCAACAGCAAACAGGCAAACTATCTACTGCCTTTGGAGCCACTCCTTGGATCATGTTTCATGTTGTTTGGTGTGGACCTCTGGAGATCATCTAGTCCAGCTTCCCCTTGGAAGAAGGCCTGTCACTAGCACAGGGGTTCCCCTCACTAAGCTGTGGAAATCTCTAACAGCAGTGATTCTCTGATCTGTCTGCAAAACTGTCTTGTTGCTGCCCTGCCTGAGTTCTGACCCATTCCACCAGTTCTGTTCTTAACTCCTTAGGAAGCAATGAAACTGCTAGAGGTCCTGAAAGATTTGTTGTGCCAAAGCTGTTTTTTCCAAAAGTTCTGAGTGAGGACTGGCAGCCACTGAAATTATTACTGTGTGGTCAATGTGTAAAATGTCAGAATAGAGTATGGATTATCTCATTGCCACTGTGTCTCTGTAGAAGTGAGAGTTCCTTTTCTCTTTTCCAACAACGGAGCTTCAGATTTATTAAGTACTCACTTGTCAGAGGTTGACATCATAGATGAAGTTGTCATGCAAAGCTCTGGAGTTGATTGGAGGGTTAAAAGCACAGCAGGCTAATATAGTTAAAGCATGGTAATTCTTTTTAGCAGCATGACAGGGCACAGTGTTGTCAGTGACTTGTTCAGCATCTCCAGGTCAGGCTGTAAGCTACAGATTAAATAACCTTTGGTGCAAGCATGCAGTGAAAAGAAGAGCATAGAGTCAAATAGATTACCATTTTGCACATATGACTGTAAACATAGTAGTAAAAGTTCCAGAGTTCTTTGGTGTAGCTTGTGCATGGAGTGTCTTACCAGCCATTTTTCATGGAAGTTGCTGAATAAAGTTTTCTTCCACACTCTGCTTTCATAGCCAGTGAATAAGTACAGAAATGTAGGTCTCTGGTGACTTTCATGGAATATTCAGGACTTTTCTAAGCTTTGGCATGTTCTATCTAAGATTTACTAATTGAAATACATTTCTTAGTAAAAATTCACCAGTTGTTCCAGAATTGGAAAATGGGTTGTATGTTACTTCCTTCTAAAATTAGGAATTTGTATAGCAGTTGAGATTAAGAGCAAGATCTAATGAAGGTCTTCTATACTAACAAGCTTGATACTATGACACTTATTTTAATTGCTTTGTCCTCCAAGTAGAGTCAAGAATGCCACACACATGCTCACACTTCACATGTAATGCGTGGATAGAATTAAGATTGTAATTAAAAATGTATGTGCAAGGTAGCAAATACAATAATATCTCTGCATGAATGTGGGCAGCAGGACGATACCTCCTTTCTCTTCCGGTCCTCTCCAGACAATTGTCTGTTTTTCCTATTTTCTGTAACTGTACATGAGGGAATAAAGTATTAGTGCCCATTTCTCTTTAGTAAACTAGAAGTAAAAAAACTTGCAGAAAGAGGATTTATTTTGCATCCATCATTACTTGCTAGAATGGATCTGATATTTTTTGCAGTAGAATTGAAATTTAAGACATTCCTTTATGAATGCTGAGCTAATAAAGCTATGAAATAGTATTCTTGGTTTTGCTGTTTTTTAAGAACCTTGAATTCCACACAATGAAATGCCAGAGTTTCATCAGAAAAAACAGTTATACGTTCTGTACAGGTCCTCCTTTAGTGACACCACTGCCAGATACGATGAAGTATCCTTCTGCAGCATGTCTGTTAGAACTCCTTTGCCCAGGATACCGAGTTCAGATCTTCTTCCTGGCTCTGTGTGTAAACCAGTAGGTTTTATAAAGAAAACATCATGTTGCATCCGTCTGTGTGTTCCATGACAGTAGTCAGTACCTGCTGTTACTAAGGGGCCACATCTACCCTGTGTTTAAGGCATAAAGTGAGAATGTCTACAAAATGGGCTTAGAAGGAGGGTGATGCTAAGAATTGTTTGATTCTTGTATTACAAGAACCAAAACATAGCTATTCAACATGGGAGAGTCTTTGTTATGTGCAGAAACACAGCTCCCATCTCCTGAAAGAATGTAATTGTTTATCAGCAGAAAAAAAAAAAAGGTTATTTAGATTACAATTCTGGGTTTTCACTTCTTTATTTCTCATTTAGGAGTCTGTATTGAAACGAACTCTCCATCTTTGAAGTTTAAACTCTTTCAAATGATTATCAGCACTGTGTGTAGAGGACTTTCTTACTCTTTCATAAAAATTCAGAGCAAGGGTTTCTTTTTAACCACAGAGATAATGTGATTTCATTTACATTCTGAAACTTGCAATTGAATATTCTATTCATATTCACCCACACTGTGTAACTAAAACTACTTTTGTTACTTATGTTGTAGCAGTAACAGTGTTTAATATGATTTTAGGACTATAGGAAAGTGCCATTTGCAAGAAGAAAGTTTTACCTTTCTACCATAATAGTTAATTAATTGAAAAGGCAGTCAGTTTTGGGGCAAGTAATATCAAATTAAAGGCATACTTTGATAAATGTGTATTGGGCAGTAGTGTGACCATTTGGGGGGAACTGCTCCAATTCAGCAATTTTGTAGTCTGCAAGTATACATTAGTAAACACTATAAGTCAATTTAAACTCTTACTGCTCTGAAAGGCAGTTCTATCTTCTTCCTGTTTCAGGCTGTTTATTACTACTGTCACATATTGTGCCCACTTCTGTACAGTGTTGGAGTATCAGGGAACTGATCCTGCTGAAAAATACTTCATCTTGTTTAAGCTAAGTGTCAAATTGTGGTCTTCAGGACTAAGGCAAGCCAAGCTCCTACTGCCAAAAGACTCCTCATTCCTGCCCCCCTCCCTGTCTTGACAACATGCTCCTGTCTCCCCTTTTGCGTTTACACTGGTGTTTCTCACAACTATACACGAGGCTGGATCAGCTCCATCAGCTGGTAAAATAATGTTGCAAGAAGGAGAGGAAACAAGGGAAACAGGAGTATGTTGTAAGCATAAGATGAACGTATGGGAGTGCCCTCATCTGCAACGTCTTAGTCTTAATTCACTTAAAACCAGTTAAGAAACCAAGCTATAGTAGAGTAATTCCACAGACACTTCTGCTTCTGCTGCGTATTCCTACCGCCTCTGTAACACTACTCATAGTCATGCAACTGAATCAATGAGGCATTTCTAAGAATTTGGTGTTTGGTATTATGTTTTCCAGCTGTAATTTATGTGACTTAATCATACTGCTCTTGGTATTTTAAAATACTTTAAGACTTTAAAATCAGCCCTTAATTTTTTGCAAATGTGGGGGAAAGTTGATATTTTTTGTATTTACAGTGATAAGATGATAAGATTTGTTTAATACCCTCAAGCATGAAGAAGTCATGCTGTTTCATTTATGAAAATCCATTACACATTTAAATCTCTTGTAAATCTTTTTTTATAATTCAGTCATATGACGTAAAGGACATAATAAGCAGATTGAATTAGACTCCATTTCATGTCTTTGATTGATGTTTCTTAAGTCACTTCATATGATTCATAATATTTTACATATAGAAAGATCTTAAACAGTTTTAAATTTTATAGCCAGAGGAGGCAAATGTCAGTTGATTTTAAAACATGATGACAATGATGTTTCAAGACTCTTCTGCTAATCAGATTTATATGAACTAATGAATAAAATATTCTAACTGGAGACAATTACAAAGACAGTTGTCAAATTCTGTCAGTTCTGGTATTAAAATTAAACTATTTTAAACTTTGTAACCTAAATTAACATAAAAGAGCAAATGCCAGATCAAATTCTTGTAAGCGTGTGACAGAAAAGCTGTTTACAGTTTACGTGTCTACAGTTTTTGTACAAGTTAAAATCCTGCAGTGGCTTGAGTATGTGGATATCTTAGCCTTGTGTTTCACTGAATGAAGTGGGCGCTCAGTTTTGAGATGCTTGACTCCCAAGTGTCAGAACAAAATTTTAGAAAATAGGTAACAGTAATCTCAGAACAAGTTTCTAGGCAGTCACCTTGTTGAGTCCTGGGCAATTATGTGAAGTCAGGATTTCCCACATATACATAGGCTGCTCTGAAAGTAATGCCTCCTATATATATATATTTCCATGGAAACTACAACAGATAACACTAATACAGCACAATAACACTAGTCAATAGAGTGTATTCTCAGCTACAAAACATTCATTTTCAACACAGTCACCACCATCAGCTATGCATTTTTGCCAGTGATGAGCAAGAGCCTGCATTCTGTGCTTGTAACACACTGCACCAGTGGAGGTGACCCACTGTCACTGTTGCCACTGCTGAAATGCACCACCCACCACCTCACTGTGCTCACAGCCACTGTTTGGTCTCCATCAGTGTTCAGGAAGCATCAATGGATGTACCATTTTTTTCTACCACATGGAGGAATTCAATTCCACACGTTTGCTTCATCTGCACTGCCATGTCAGGTACCATTTGGTCAGAGTGCCCCTCCGCTGCCGTCTGTCACATGACAACAAAATGGAGTGAAATATTGGTGGGAAGGTTCAACCTCTACTGCCATCCCACCAGCATCTGCCTCTGATATCATGGGCCCACATAATAAAACAGGAGGCATTACTTTCAGAGCAGCCCTCATAGCTGTATATGCCTCTGAGCTAGCCAATGGAAAAATATGAAAGATGAGTTAGAAAGCATCTGCTGTTCATCTTTCACAGGATCCAGACTCTAGAATTTTTCATGGAACATAGCGATGTATTCTTTCTTCTAGAAAGCTGGTGACTTGATATCTTTTTTTTAAAGGTAAGATCATATAACGTGAAAGAAAAAGTAGCGAGATCAATGTTCTGTATATAGAAGACTGCTTGCTTGAAGGGAGCGAAAATTCTGTCAAAGCAAGATGTCTTAGGACTACATTATAAGCAATGGAGGTAGATATGGAGGAATAATGGCACCTCTACCTTTTTTCTGTTATTGTTCTGTGGGGCAAAAACCTTATGTAGAGGTTACATGAAGGCTGGAATGAATAGAATGCTTGGCCTGACTCTGCAGGTGAGGAAACTTGAGCTCTGTATCGAATGGCTGCTCCCTTTAAAATTTAGAAGCTATTATGGAACCAGAAGCTGCATCTTCTCTCCAGCTAGCTTCTCTGTGCAATTATAAAGCTGCTAAGGCCTACCTATGTTCTATTAGTTGGGGAGACTTAAATTCTTTGTACACTGTTGATGCTTTGCAAAGAGGAATGAAATTGTGAATACAATAGGATGTAGGTTTGAAATTAATTTGAGCTATGTTGTCTGGATCTTGACTGGGCTTAGGCTGAGACACTACGTTGCTAAGACTAGGTGCCATGATGTATATCACAGTCAAGTGTAAAAATCAGGTCTTTTAGAATCGTTCTCTGTACATATGTCTCCAGCGTCACCGACCCCAAAGCATCTGTGGTATTTAGATCCTTCTAGCATCATAGATGGTCAGTGCTTTAACAGAGGAAGTCTTCAGAATGGATTAAATAACTCCTGAATTGACACTACATGTTACATTTTTATATGATCTTTTATCATGAGTGCCAAAAAATTTCTAAAGATAAATCTGTGAATAATTATTGCATTGCTGAATTATACCACAACTTCTGGCTTCCTATGAAATCGCTTCAGAAGAAAATACTATTCAGTAACAGTATTGAATTGATTTTAAGTAGAAAAATGGCCTCTGGGTAGTGCAGCACAACAGAGGTAGGCAAAGACGTTCGAAAGGAGAAAGGATCTGACGTGTATCTTTGGAAAGCTGTACTGGTATGAAACCCCTTGAAGGGGAACGGAAGTACGGCCAAAAAGATGTGGCTGGAATAAGAATGGGACAGGGAAGCCATAGGAAAAGCTCTTTCTAGGGAAAGTCATAGACAGTGCAGAAGGTATATGAAACAAAATAAAGATGGAGTGAGAGGAAGCACTTGCAATACATGGGCAGACACTAAACTGGAGTCTGTCTAGCATTGTAATATAATGCTGCGTCAGTGCTTGGGTAGCAGCAACAGGTGCCTATCAGCTGAGATGCGTGCTGCAGCTAATACTTATACAGTCTGCTCTAACTATGCAGCAAGCACTGCAGCCAAGTGTACATTGAATGCTGTGATGAATTGAAGCAGCAGGCAGTATCTGCAGCTGTCAACATCTGGATGCTGTCCCTTGCCTCACTGTCTCCTGTTTTCAATGCTGTATCTTAAATGACATTGGAAACTTAGTCAAGAAGACAGGAGAAGTAGCACAGTGGCATTTACACTAGAGAAAATAGTGGAAGAACACTGAGGAAACAGGGAAGGAACTAAATTCCATTCTCCAAAAAGAAGATATGGGTGGTGGGTAACGCAGTTGGATTTTTGCTGTGACTGTGCTCTGCAAACTTCTCCAGAGATGAGCAGAAAGCAGTTTTTACATTGTGGCAGATACAGATGACTGGAGTTCATTCCAAGGAAGTGGAAATTTTCTTATTTTTCCTCTTTAATACTTCCGCTTAATATATATGCATAGTCTGTATTTAACTGAACCAGTGTGATAGGATCTTGTTTTCTTATGTTTTCTTCTGTTTTACATTAAGTTTTCTCAACTATTTTGAAACAGCATTTACTGCAAAGCCAAAACATAGTAGCAAACAGTGCTGTATTGGTAGGTTGATCAAATTTCTAGACCGTGTAATATAAATATGCTATGGAAGACTGAGTGGTTCCTCCCAGCAGCCATTGATTCCTTTATATAGTTGATGTTCATGTAAGCAGATTGGCGTAGCTTTTTGTTTTGATAACATAGTTATGTAATTTTTGCTGGAAAATTTACTGCACTCTGATAACTGCCTTTCTTAAATAAAATGCATGTTTGATTAGATGAAGTACTTCAAAGGCCCAGCATGCGGACACAGTGTGCTGAAGACTTCTATATGGAAGTCTTTTGTTTAATAGTTACATGCTGACTGTGGATACCTTACAAATATTATAACTCTTATAGCTTTTGTTTTTCACAGAGGCTGAAAACATGCATTCTTATTTCCCAAAGGAGGTCTATTGACCTCTTTCTGCATTGTTATCCACATCTGAACACTCAATGACTTTCTTTACTAATCCTCCAGATGTTCCATTACTACATATTAATGAGTTTATCTTACTATCATGTTTAACAGGGTTTTTTTAGTTGATTTTTTTTTTTTTTGGAAGGTGGGGAGTAGTTGGTGTGTAGTTCCATGTGGCTAGAAACCTTTTAGAGGATGTACTTATAAAGCTTCTACCCAATGCTTATTAGAATACTCTAGATAATCATTTTTTTGAAAAAAAATCTTAAGAAATGAGCTCATTATGCTTTTGCATTGCAGCTCTGTAAGGCATGACTGAAAAATAGTTTTCACAGGAAGTATACATGTATTAGCTGATTTTTTACATCTTTTATACTGTAAAAATATATGCTTTTATACTTTATCTCATGTCCTTCTAATTTATGTGTCTTACATTTATTTTGTCAGGTTTTAGATTAATAGTTTAAAGTCAGAGGACCAGTTAAGAGAACTCCCATGTAATGTTGCCTCTCAGACTCGAAAAGTGCTTTCTGCATGAATTGTGTAACTTCTAATTGAGTTAGAAGATATGTTTTTTAGAAAGTCATACAGCTGTAAGGTAATGAGGTGTTAGAGATTCTATTACATCTGTAAATTATGCCAATGTTTAATTTAACCAGCATCACCGCCAGAAATTTGCAGTTCATACTTATATATAATTAACACATAATAGTCAAATTTCACTCTGTAAATATTTTATAGTTAGGCACCCACATTCTACCTTTAAAAATCCACAAAGATAATGTTTTTGCATACTTCAGACTTGTATTTAAAACCCATTTAAATCATGATTACATTACGATCTTCTAGTATGCCTTTGGAGATATTTAACATTTGATAGAATCATAGAATGGTTTGGGTTGGAAGGGACCTTCAAGATCATCGAGTTCCAGCCCCCTGCCAGGAGCAGTGACACCTTGTACTAGATCAGGTTTCCCAAAGCCCTGTCCAACCTGTCCTTGAACACGGTTAAGGATGGGGCATACACAACCTCTTTGGGCAGCCTGTTCCAGTGCCTAACCACCCTTGTGGTATAAAAAATTTCTTTCTGATATCTAATCTAAATATAGCCTCTTTCAGTTTTAAACCATTACCCCTCATGCTATCATTACAGTCCTTTTCAGCTGGATGTGCTGCTGTGAAATGAAAATTTTCGACTTTTTGTGGATTTTAAAGAAAAATGAAAAAAGTCACAACCTTCTGAGCTTGTATTCTTATTCCCAAATAAATATGCAATAAATGGAAATAATGTTTACAGAGACCTTAAAGTAGGTTGAAAGTAGGTAAAAGTAGGTTTTAGTCTTCAGAAAAGGATTTCATGCTCTACATTTTCTGTAGACGTATCTCTCTCTTCTGTAGTCTTCCTTCAGGTGACTGAACTCCAAAGAAGAATGGAAAGTCACACACATCACTGTATTCAGCATGCTGCAGGTGGTTTCTGTCCCAAGACTTCATCTTTATGAATCACTGACGTGTCCCATTCCCTTCAACAACAGTTTAAGAAACTTGGGTTCAGGCCTAACTTAGCCTCTTTTAGTTGTTCTGATGTTAGGGACTGGCATTCAGTTGTGAGACATTGTTTTACATTTTGAACTTGTATTGTGTGTAACTTGATGAGGCAAAAATCTTTGATTAGATATCTAGAAAGTATTATAATGTAAATAAGGATTGCTAACTGGGGAGAAAAATTTTTACATCTCACTTAAGTTCAATATTTTTCACTGTATAAGGAATTATGTCATCCTCTGCAGCATCTAATGCTGTCTTCTTTAGCCTGTATTTTCAGGAAACTTGTTTGTTACCCAGTCTTTTTCATGGTTTTCTTCATCCCTAGTTGACTGCTTTAGATGTATGCTGACTTTACTTCAGGGTCCCATAGATCACTCTCAGAGGTATAGTGGACAAACTGTGCTTTGAAAGAGCTACGATGACATCTTTGCTTGCAAGTGACAAACTGTTTGATTAAAATTATCATTTTGGATCGTATTTTTCTAAAGAAAGGAAGATGTGTTTGTAGGGGATGCTGTGCGAGAACGGTTAGGTCATGACCTGAACTGATTGTTGAGCACCTGGTGAAGGGCTGCCCTGGAGAGCACAGGTAAATTGCTTACACCTGTGCTCCCCTCGTGACCAAAAGGACTGGGCCTGGGGCAGAGCAACCCTGGGCTGATATAAGGGCCAGCCACTAAAGGGAAAACACCTTTAGCCTAGGGCTGTATTTTTGGGAGGTGTGCTGTGTAGTTAGGGATTTCTTTTGTTTGTTGGGTGAGTGTAACTTTTCTTTCTCGGTATGTTTATTAGTTTACACTTGAGTACTTTGTGGGGGTTTGCAAAGAACCTGTCAAAAGCAATTTTGTTACTGTTTGCAGGGCAGATACTTTCAGAAATATTGCTATAGTTTTTGCCTTTTTGAAAGGACTCTAAGCTGGTATATTATGTGCAGCCTAGCTGTAAAGAAGTTATGCTGCTGCATGTCATAAATTGAAAATAAATCATTGCACCCTCGTATTTGTATGTAATAAGCTTGATATCCATTTCTTTTGTGGCTGATTCATCTCTAAGTTAAGCTTTTCCTACTGCTTTTAATAGGCATTTAGTGACTACTAAAATGGGAGACTGGCCTCTTAGAGCACTCTTCTCTGTTCTTCAGTGTTTTTATAAAACACAAAGGCAACTAATCATGATTGAAATAGTTTTTTTTTTTTTTTTTTCCTCAAACTCAGTTGAAAATGTCCAGTGGATGTGCTTTCATTAAGAATGAAGGCAGGCAAGTGTAAATGCAGTGTGGCTGTATATGCCTTGTTTCCTTATGAGGCTGTGTTAGAATGGTACCTATAGTCGTTCTTCCCATTCACCAGGAGTAAAATGAGTTCACAAAAATAACTTAAACCTAAACTACTGTAATCTCAAAAGTGACTTGAACAAGCAAGAACAAGTTTGCCTTCTTCCTATCAAAAGCCATTCTGTGAAGATGAACCAAAAATCTCCTAATGTTTCATTCATTATATTACCAGTAGCACTGTTTATGTATTGATGCTTCGTGAAGAGCCAAGAGGGTCAAAGGAATTTAGTTTTGATGAACTCTGTAGTTTTTTTGGCATTCAGAGTGTGCTAGTCTTCTGATCTCCTTTCCAGCAGAGCTGTAAAGGAGATATATAGGTATCTCATCAAACCTCTTAGTAATGTTTGGTCCTGAGTACCTTCTAATTGCCTTTTAGTCCCAGTACCACACTCTAACATCCCTCTCCCAAGCATTTTTAACAAGGAATTGAGTAGTTCCTGTTCTTGCTGAAGTCTCTGTCCCATAAAGCTTTGCGTTCAACAAAGGCAGAGCCAATCATAACATTGCACGAATAACAGCCTTCAGGGCTGGAAAGAATCCACCCATCTGAATTGTCTTCAAGCTGACTGATGGGACTTGACCTATGAAGTTCAGGGTGACTGATTCATTTCTGCCAGTCTTCCAGGCAAGTCAGCAGTGTGTTCTGTTCTTCAGTGTCAAATGCTACTGATAGCCATGCTTACCTCATTAAACCTATGTTCCTCTTAGCTGTGCCAGGGAGGAAATAGTTCACAAGCAAGACTAATGTACTCTGAAAGCTATTACCAAGTCTGAAAGCCCAGCTGCCCATATTTAGGTCATTGGCAGAGAATTTGAATTCTGTAGAAGAAGGTGTTGGCTTTCTGTATTTTTGTTTTATTGTTGTTCATGGTGGTTTATTTTGTCTTTTTTAAACTATTTTGTGATGATCTTTTTCCAAGATTAAAAGACTATATTACATAGTAGTGGTGGAGAACATTTAGGCTAAGAGATTTTTTTTCAGTCTGGGAATTAACGCTTCCTCATGTTAATTTAAAAAATGTGCTTGTGTGGTAGCTTCTATTAACTATACAATTTAAAGTGATCTCTGCAGGTACTTGGTCCAATTCTTGTACAGCCGTGTGCTCAGAACATGGGCTACTTCAAATTGTTTGGCTGCTTGTAGTTTTGCAGTTGAGCTTTGATTGTCTACCAAGGACAGAAATTCTACATCATGTTTGGATAACCTGTTCCAATGACTCTCTTAATTGTGAAAAAGCTTTTTTCTACTATCAAGTTGGAATTTCCTTTATTGCAATATGGAACCAGCACCTCTTGTCCTTTTGTTCTGCACCTCATGGTAGAGCTTGACTTATTTCTGCTGTGTCCTTAGGCTGGGTAACTGAAGGCAGCAATAATATTCCCTTTAAGCTTCCTCTACTTAACGCTGAACAAGCTGTTTCAACCTCTCCACATGTACATATAAGGAGAGGGTTGGAGCATGTGACAAGGGCTGCTCTGGAAGTAATGCCTCCTATTTTATTATGTTGGCCCACAATGTCAGAGGCAGGTGTTGGTGGTATGGCAGTAGAGGTTGAACCTTCCCACCAATATTCCATTCCATGTTGTTGCCATGCAACAGATGTCAGCAGAGGGGCAGCCTGACACAATGGTGTCTGACATAGAAGTGCGGATAGAGCAGAGTTGTGCCACTGAATTGCTCTGAATAGGGGGGAAAAATGGCACCTATTGACATTCATTGATGCTTGCTGAATGTTTCCGGAAACCAAACAGTGGCTGTGAGCACGGTGAGGCAGTGGGTGGTGCATTTCAGCAGGGGCAACAGTGGATCACCTCTGCTGGTACAGATTTTTACAAGCATGGCATGCAGGCTCTTGTTCATGGCTGGCAAAAATGCATAGTTGATGGTGGTGACTGTGTTGGAAATGAGTGTTCTGTAGCTGAGAATTTCCTTTATCAAGTACTTTTGTTGTGTTCTTTGTAGCTGTTGTAGTTTCCATGGAAATACATAGGAGGCATTACTTTTAGAGCAACCTATGCATAAGTGCGTTCAGGGGGGCTTATTCATGTGCTAAGATAAGTCTCAAAAGTTGATGTCTACTGTTTAGTATTGATCAAGTTATAAGGTTTCAAGACCAGCTGTTATGTGAAAAAAAATCAAACATTTGTACCTGGAAGGTTCTATTTTCATATGAAAAATGTCTGCTCATCTTCTGCCCTCATTTCTTAATTCTGTAACTGCACATATTCCTAATTTTTAGTCATTTCTCTAAATTAGGGTATTACTACATAAATTGCCATCATAAAGTAACATAACCCAGCTGAATATATGTTTATATTTCTCTACTTAGCAAGTTCGAGATAATGATTCTATAATAAGAGTACCAATTATCTGTACCTAATTTTCCTGAGAGAATGAAAGCATGCAAACCTCATTCTTTAAACACGTACTACTGCCTTCATTTTTAAAGGTTACACCTTTCTAAAGGTTAAAAGTTAACAGACAATAAAAAGTGTATACACAAGGATTGAGACAGATGACTTGCTGATTTTTGTTTCACGGGCTAGTTCATACTATTGCCTTGTTTAAGAGAAAAAAAAATGAAAAAAATCCTCTGTGGATGCCCCATCCCTGGAGGCATCCCAGGGCAGGCTGGATGGGGCCCTGGGCAGCCTCATCTATTGGGCTGCAACCCTGCCCATGGCAGGGGGCTTGGAACTGGATGGTCTTTAAGCTCTCTTCAAACCCGAGCCATTCTGTGAAAAACAACTTGTAAAAACTTAAATGGTTTTCTACCATTTACATTGTCTCCAAACCGTTCAGAATAAATCTACCAGCAAATGTTGTTAAACTAATATTTTTCACGCTTATGAACGTATTGGTATTTTCAAGGTGCTGTCTGAATAGCTTTTTTTCCTGTGATAGGACATTCCCAGGGGGTCAGTCAGGGGGGGCAGAAAAAAATATTCCATTCACTGTGAATTCTGCTGCTTTTAGTATGTTGATGTAGTAGTCTTTGTCTTATTTACTTTATTCTCTGTGGAAAAAAATAAACTTCATCTACTCTGTAGATCAAATTTCAAATTACTATTTTATAGTATTTCTTCAAATTGTAGTCATCCAGATAAACCTATTTTTGAAAGTTTCAGTTGATTCTGTGCTATACAGACGTTGCTGTAAAAACTGTAAATCATGAAAATTAATAAGTTCTGTAGAGCTAGAAAAGCAAGAAAAGGCAAGCAAAGTAGGCTTTTTACCTACCATAGTAAACTTTCTACTCAAAGTTCTGTGACTAATATAACTGGCCTAACTATGATAGAGATTTATGCAAACCTATAAAAGATTAATTCTGATTCCTATAGGTTTTTGTATTTGGGAAGCTGCCGTAACTTACACAGTTCACTATAACATTTGCTATTAATTTGGTATGACATAACTGACTTATTCTCAAATATAAAATGTCATTGTAATCATATATTATTGGGATTTATTTTTCTGGATCCAGTCATAAGAGAAATATAACTGATTGGCATTTTGCCAGTAGTTAAGTCTTTGTCTTGAATCTGTTTTATCCTGTGAAGATAATTTTGACGTTCCTCTTTCAAAGACTGTCTTGGCTTTGCCTCTTGAACCAGGTACCAGCTGTTTGATTAGACATTGCAATCATCAAGACTCATTGCACCCCAGTAAGGGATAGAATGTAATCCTAAGTTTTAGGCTTTTGATCCCCAAGGAGGAGTACAAAATCTGCAGCCTAGTCACTAAGTTCCCCTACAGAACATCTTGGGGATAAGTGCCATAAAAGGCAGTCCATAAAACTTCTGTTCTGAAACAATGCCTGCTGTGTCTATTCAGTAGAGAATAGGAAGCATATGGTGTCACATCATCTTAGATATATCGTCTCTGGCTTAAAGGTGGAGGGAGGTACCCTCATTCATGTCCAATCAAAATAAGTTGATTCAAAGATTTTTTTATTGAAAAATCAGGAAGTTGATTTTTTAAATAGTTAAGGATTTCAGGTCACTTCATAGATGTAAAAACATGTTATCTTATTCATAAACAGATAAGGTGAGTTGTAAGAAAAATTACTGTTTTCTCCTGTAGAATTGTAGCATAAATGAAAAATGTAGTAGAAAATCAATCTGAAATCAACTACGCTCTCCTTTTTTTTTGCATGGATTTGTACAATTTTTTTCTGTATTTTTACAGTTTGTGTCCTCTTTACAGCCATGTCACTTATTATGATTTTCCAGTACATGTTAGAAATTTCTTATGAAATGATTCTTTTAGCATCATGTCTGCATGTTCCTTCTGAAATAATAATTCCTTTCCTTGAACTATGATATGCATTTATACAGAGTGCTTCATCTTCTCTGCTTTTTACTCAGATTCTTGTATCCTAAATCTTGAGTTCAGGTGAATTTTGATTTCATTCCTCTAACAAATTTGGTAAATGTAGCACTACCTAATGGTAATATAGTCATAAAAGCAAGCTTCCAATGTACGCGCTAATGTATTTATTCACTAATTCTAATCTTTAAAAGTTTAATTTCAGACACTTGCATCTGTCTTTACAAACTTACAAAGCTTGTAAAACTTGTGTGAAACATTTCTTAAAATGAAGTAATACAATATATTAATCTAAAAAGGTCGATCTTAAATATACAACTGTATAAGCTGAAACAAAGCATGGAAGATGGTCTAAAGTAGAATTTATTTTTGTTAGCTCTTGATTTAAGTAAGTTTTTTATCCATGTTGTATTATAGAGTTGATACCAGTAGTCTTCAAAAATGATTAAGTAACTTTTAATAATATCTATAAAATGATCTTCCCATAATTTGAGTAGATATTAAAAAAAAAAAAAAAACATTTTGTTTAAAAACAGTATCATTAGGCTTGGAGTAATCAGCTTAGCAAATAATAGAAGTCTGAGGGTGTACTATGAAATGTTGTGGCACATAGTCACTGGTGAACTATGATGGGAGTTCAGAGTGGTTCATTACTTTGTAGGAACTGATGTTGCCATTGACTGTTTTTGTGAGCGCTGCTCTTTGTTTGATTGAAGCTTCAGATCCGAAGTTAAAGGCAAGTCCTAAACTTATTGTTTATGCTGAGATGCTATCTTTCCATACTTCTCATTTAAAAATAGAGAAGTCACTCAAAAGCAAAGGTAGTTTAATTTTGTTGCATTTATTAGCAACACTGAGACAACCCATTTCTCCTGAATTCTGAAATTAGTCCAGAAAGCAGTAGAAAAATCAAATTTAAGTTTATATTACCAACCCAAATATTAAATGCCCTTAATGTATGACAGCAGAGGTAGCTCTGCTTTTAATCTGTTATGAAGAACATGAAAGCAATGGATGCTACAACTCTAAGATGTTCCCTGAGGGATCAAGCAATCTTCTGCACTTTTCTTAAGACTGACCTATCACCTTGAAAAGCAGTCATGAAGGACAGCTGCAAATGCAAGACCACTGTCAGGTCAACCTGTCACCATGCTGACAAGTTTCTGATATAAAACCCAATTTACTGTTTAAGAAGCACATCCATTATCCTTCTGATTTTTAAAATAGAACATACATCAGCGAAATGATAAAAGAAAGTGCTTAAGAATTATGAAAGTCAAGGACTATTTCATAACAGAGTCGCAACCTTTTTTGCATATTACTGATTAAAATTACAGTGAATATTAACACTCATCTGTATCTTTTTTCTTTCTGGAAGTTAGGAGTTTGCATCAGTTGAACTTCATGTATTAAATTTTCATTTGGGTTAGGCATACATCATCTAATGTTATTCCTTATAGGGGTTGACGAGTGTTTTGGAAGCATGAGTATTTTTGGGCGAACTGATGTGACATTTTTGGGGGGAAAATCTGTTTTTTATCACAGCTTAAAAAAAACACCAAGCTATATTTTTCCTAGTGTTTAAATTTCATTTCCATTTGTAATTTGAAATACAGTAAACTTCTTAAGTTTCCTGTATAAAGGCAATCTGTAGATTCTTAATACAGTTTCAGTCCTTGAAAATGGAAAAATTTAAGGCATTACTGAACTGGCAGCAAAAAGGAAAATGATATTAAAACTTTTTACTTGATGGTCTTAATGGATTTAAAAGGATATTCTGAAATAGTAAAAGTAAAGCGCTAATTATTACTGAAATGTCCACCAAGTCTGACAGAAAAATTAGATCATGGGTTTCTAATATCAAAGCAGCTTTCACCCTTAAAATAGTTTCCAATGTCATCTTATTTCTGAACTTTTAAAATGACTATTTTAACTTATACCCATACTTGATCAGACCTATTTTCCTGACTTCTTGGTGTTTGTTTTTGTTGATTGCTTGTTAAAAAGTTAGGGGCTTACTACATAACGTTTAATTCTGCAGAATCAGGTGTAATATTACATAAGTACAGTTTTTAACCTTTAAAAGTCCCCAGAGAAAACATTGGCTTCATACTGTTCATATGCTTGTGAGTTTTTCGAAGAGTTTTTCCTGACTGCATGTAAATGATATGCATTTCTTTAAAGCGGTAGGCATGTAAATTCCAGAAGGACTCTTAAATCTTGTCTGTGTTTTGTTCTGCTTTAATTTCTCCTGGTAAACATATTAAAATCATTACTCTTTACTCTGGTTGCACTATGTTGCTTTTGTCTTGAGACTTGAGGTGTGATGAGTGGCAGTTAGCAAGTTTTCAGAGTTGAAATACATTTAATATCTCTAAAGTCTTGGGAGGTCTTCCTATGTAGTAATTTATAAAGACACAAAATAATTTCAGCCAACTAACTCAAGTAAAAAATGCAAATGAATTTTGGTATTTGTTTGCTGTTATAGTCTGTAAAACACTTAGCATTTCCTTGTTTCTTGAAGACACTGAGATACTATCTAACTTTTTTGTCAATGAAGTTAATGTTTATAATTAAAATACCTAAGGAAAAACACAGATGCAGCCTCTACACTAGACTATTCTTTAACTTGTATTAGATATAACTGCATCTTCATGTGGGCATTGAAAGCAGCTGCCATATAGGCTTATTTACAAAATGTTTATCTGCAGGTTTTTTTCTTTAAAAGACAGCTGCTTCCTTGGAAACCTAAGTAAAGCTTCTCTGAAATGAAAGAGTCGTGTACTTGCACCTGAATTTACCTAACAACAGGAAAAAGCCCTATGTAGTTAGCCATTTTTTGAAGTAATAATCACACTTTAATGATAGTGAGCATTGTTGTACAAGCCTCCCAAACCATACTTTTCTGTAGTTAGTAGGTATGGGATTTAGGTTGTGCATTCACTAAACAAATGTTTAGTCCATAGACAAAAACTATTTCTTTAGAATTATGGCTAAGCATATGGAAGACTAATACGAAGAAAAATGTTACAAGTTGGTCGTATGCTAATTGAGATTTAAGATAAATTTTGAGGAGTTTTAATTAGATTGATTTTTCTACCATTGTATTAATGCAAGAATAAATAAAACATATGTAATGGTAATTTAAATTCTAAATTGCTCATAAATATTCAGTTTCAATTCTAATTAATCATGGCTTTTATGTGCAAGTTTTCCTCATAGTACAATGTAATATAAAAATCCATTTATAACAGAAAGATAATGGGAAGGTGTAACAGTGCTTGTCTAATATATCAGTTTCTAACTTGTATTTTAGTATTTCAGTTGATCTTTCTGTAAAGATCTGAAGATAAAGTAGGGATGGTTGCTTTGGCAAGATGCATCCACCATGAATATTCTCATATTATTTATAAAGTATTGCAGAAGTGGCAACATAGCTGCACAGTAAAAACAGGCAAGCTGTTTACACTTTGTTCCCACTGAGGATGTCAGGAATCTGAGGAAAGCCCGCCCAAAAAGTCAGAGAGGAGAAATCTAAGACTGGATGACCGTTTGGTAGAAGATCATGTTGCTTAGATTGAATTTGGGTGATAAAAGGACAAAGAAAGGGAGCTCTAGAAACAGGTTAGAAGCTCAGTGTGCCTTTGAGATCTAAGGCAGATTCTTTTAGCCTTGGTAAGAATCCATAGGGGCATGCTTCTGCTCTGCTATTTCTACATAAAGTTCTGTGAACTGTGAAGGATATCCAGATAGCCTTAGTCTCCTCTAAACTTAATTGAGATTACTTCTGCTTTGAAGACTTTATTACCAGTAGCAAGGCTTGTCCTTCTTGTTTCTTTATAAAAACAGGTTTTTTCCTCTCATTTGTATGGCTCCTAAAACTGAGATTTTAAACTGTGTTGAAACTGGTCTGGGTGAGGAGGAAGAATGCTATAAATCTGAGTAGTGCTTATTCTGTCTTGGGAATGGATCCCTGTGAGAGGAGAAGCTATTGCTTGACTTTGTCAGCCCTGCTAATTAGAGGGACTCTTCCTCATCTTCAACTTCTTCCTCATCTCAGGATTATTCTCCCTGGATCAATAGCTCTTTCACAAACAGTGAATTGCAGTGAAGTCAAGGATAGTGATTTGATCTGGTATTTGGCCATTGGTTTCATGCTGCTTTTTGTCCATTGTTACTGTGATTCTCTTGAACAAAACGGATCTGCATCTCCATGCATTAAGCACAAAATGCAGCCAAGTTCCCAAAACTTCTGGCTAGTGAAGAACTTTCTGGATTCAAGGAAAAAGAATCAGATTCCATCACTTTAATTTCACTGCGGGGATTTGTTAGGAAAATGTTTGTTCTAGACTAATCACACACTTCATATTTAGGAAATTTTCCAAATATAATTGTGTTAGTTGTATCCTGAAAACAGTTGTCCAGAGCCCAATGAGTTTAGTTTTCCTTTCATGAAATTTCTATCTGAGCTACTGAGACAGATTTTAATGGTTACATAGGAGTTGTAGTAAAGGCAATTTGCAATTTTGAGTAGAATTTAATAGGGTTAGATTGAAAATTTGATATTGATATAATACTTCTACAGTTCAAATTCCAGTAAAAGTCAGTTGTTGGGAGTATGCATCTAATACCAGGGAGGAGAAGGACATTCCACCTTCAAGCAGTGGTAAAATGTTAGATCAACTCACCTCATCATGTAAAAATGTTGTAATAGCCAAGCTACTATTGAAGTTTGCATTTGACAGGAGCCCCTCAGAGAAACTCTGGTAGATGGGATATCCTACTTCAAGAAATGGAGTTAAAGGCACAGTATTAGCCTTTGTATANTTCAGCACTGCCAGGTGTTATCAGTTTTGTTTCTCTTCTGAAAACAAAACATAGCTTCATACCAGGCACTGTGAGAGAAGTAACTTCTGTTAGAAACTAAGACACCATGGAAAAAAAAAATAATAATAATAATAAAAATAGTCCACTGGGATTAGTTCCAGTTCTTTAAACCCATGCCATTTATCATGAATTGTTCCTTTATGCTCTGGAGGATTGTTTTTTTTCTTCTTAATATATTCCTTTTTTACTGGGGAGTTCTATTCAAGTATATTGGGCTAAGATGTTTAGACTGTGCATACATATTCTCTCTCTCCTCCCCCTTTCTTACACATGCACACACTTCTGCATTAAATTCTCTCATATTTCTTTGGTATACTTTGTGATTTGTATTGTATATGATAAATTATGTTCTATTATTTACTATCCATAGTTTTTTCAATACTTAGTGAAATCCACTCTTTTCACTCAGTGTTATGGAGTAGATAAACCACAGGGTTGAATGTTCTGCAGTATACTGTCAATGTCATTGATTAGAAGCAAGAAAAAGTATTAGGTGGACATGATTTTCATTTATTTTGTACTTTCCTATACTCATTTCTGTGGTTTAAATATTAAAACCCGTTTTTGCTTTTGTATTAGCAAAATATCATTCTCCTTTTAACTTTTTTCCTAATACTGTTAACCTTATAGTTAAGTCTTATTTTGACATGAGTGAAAATGGTATTTAGTCTTTGTCTTTAGGCAAGATTGTTACTCTCATTCCATTGATCTGCTGTTTTACTTAGTCTAATTCAGATTATAAACTGACAAACCACATAATTACAGGTTATTACATAGTAAAGTGTTTTTACTTTTTGCTTAAAAAATAGAGAGTTTAAGTCAACGTTCTATGGAAGCTCTGTTATGAAAAGTGTTATCTTACATGTTTAGTTCCTGTACTATTTTCTGGTTCACAAAAAATCTTTTAAAAGATCAATCCTCAAAATGTAATGGAACATTTATTCTAATGTATATAACCTTCCAGGAAACATTTCCTATTGGAATTATATTCCTGTTCCTATAGCAATATATAAAATTAATTTCTACATGTGAAAGGTAAACAAATCTGGAGACACTGTTCATATTGCACAAACATACAACTGTTGAAATTACTAGGCTTTCAAGATTACTAGTAGTTCTTTGTTATGAATATACATTTGTTTATTTTCCTTTAGGACTTGATATTTCTAAAGAGACACCAAAAGGTTATACAATATGGCCTCTGATTTGTGCCAATATTGATTGTGATTAGGCAAATCTCTTACATCTGCTTTAATCCTCTGAGTCTTATTATTGCAAACTTCAGTGTCAGACACCAGTGTTTTTATTATCTGTTACAATCTGGATTAATTTGGGAAATTAGTTCTTCTAATTAATTTATTATTAGTAATAATAATTATTATTACTAGCTAGGAGTATTATTGATTGATTTAAAAAATGAATGATTAAATAAATCTAAGATTTTATGGCCTTTTAGGAATGGAGGAAATAGTTAATAGCATGCAATTTGATCAATAAGTTTAAATGAGTTTACAATCTACTAAAGTGTATTCGTGAAAATATTTGAATTCCTTCTATTTTATTGGATTTCTTTGTGTAAATCTTTTCAGCAACTTGGCAATGAATTTGAATATTTGGTTATATCACAATTTCAGTTAGATAAGTGTTCTAAATAGGGAAAAGTTGTGCAGTCCATATTGGTCATGAAAATAACTGCTTAGTGGAAGTCCATCAGCTCTTTTGAGGAAAAAGTACCATTCGGAATAACACAGTAAGCAAAGTACTACAAAGAGGAAACTTGGCTATGACTGTTTCATGCTGTAAAGTGTAAGATTGCAAATACTTTGGCATATAATGCTAAATTGCCTCTTTAATCAGCTGAACACTTCCACTGATCTCAATAATTACATACATTCACCATGAGGTCTGTTTTAAGTCAGCTGTGTAGCAAATGATTCTTCATTGGACTACAGTTTATTGAACTAGATTCTTTTTCAGAGAAAAACTGTAAACATAGGTGTTGTCCATTCACTTTTTGTTAGTAAAGATTTAAGTTTCTAGGGAACTCAGTCTGAAAATAAGGATTGAAAATTTGAGAAACTCTTATAATCAATAAAATTAAACAGCAGCAGGTAAATATATAGTTCTTATCATTAAAATATTTTACTGTATTGAATAAATTATGACAAAGTTCCCATCAAAGTTTTCATTTCCTCCCTGTGTCTATACCTGAGGAGTTGCATTTGGTGAAATAGGAGACATGAAGTGTTTTGATTCTTTCCTCTTGCAGAAAAAGTGCCTCAGCTGATATAAAAGAGCAGCCATTCTAGTTGGTCCTGAATTGATATACTTTAAAAAGCAAATTGTTACTAATCTTAAACTGTTTCATCTATATTCAAAGTATAAATACAGACAAAATTTTTACCCTAAAAATACTGTATATCTGAAGAAAAATAAATGTGATGTTAGCTTTTGCCTGATAGCAGAGGAAATGATTGATGCTGGATTAGTCATTTACATGTAGCTCATCGGGGTTTTGCTTTTGATTGTGTCAATCTTAAAAGAACTATGAATTTTATTGGGTGATGCACTTACAGCCTGTTTGAAAAGCTGTGAGACACTAAAGCTCTTTAATAAATACTTTGTATTTCCTTGTCAGCAAATCTCCTAAACTGATTCCTTATGTTCTACTGTGCTGTTTATATGGCTCTACAGCACAAGTTTTTGCAAGACCTTGAAGTAAACTAGAAAATGCTTTATAAATATATCCTTTTTCCTTCTTAGTTTAGTTATGTCTTCCTTCTGTGTTGTGGTAAGCTGCAGCATTTATTTTTTTCTGACTTCCATCACTCAAGTACTGTATTACTGAAAATGAATTCCCTCCTATAATGTTAGTAGGTCTGATATCTAAATAATAGAGATCACCTCTCTTCCACATCGGTACTTTACCATTACTCAACTGTCTTCCATCAGATGGTGCAACTGATCTATTGCAAATACAGTTGTGAGCAGCTGTTCTCAATTTTTGTTTAACTTGGAAATTGCTATTTGTTTTGCTTTCTAGTTATACAAATTCATCTAATAAAATATTAACCTGATCTACAAACTTTATTGCTAGATTCTGTGTACACTTCAAGTCTTTGTATGTTGTTACTATGAGAAAATAGAACTGGTTTAAAAAAAAAAAGAATGTTAATAGGTTAGAAAAGTGATTTACTATCAATTGAAGCATCTTCACAGCTGTTATTTAATGCATAATCTTGAGTAGATTATAATAGATAAATAGATTTCAATAATAGATTTCAAAAGTGATCAGAAATTAAACTATTGGAAATTCATGTATGAGTATGAAGTTCACCTTAGGCAACAGTAGTTTTTTTTTTGATCCCAGTTAAGCGAAGAATTTAAGATTGGGTTTAACTTGTGGTGAGCCGAGCGAGTTTAAGAAAAGATTGGTGAAGCCTTTTTACTACTACTTGCATTGGTCCACCGTGTAGTTTCAGTTGTACTGTTTAGTCTTCACTGAATTTACTTCCTTAGGACTAAGGGTAACTACATAAAGTCTTTTTCTGAGGGAAATGAGGGAGGTTGCAGCAGCAAGATGATGCACCAGTTTCCTCAGGGATACCAAGCTGCTGAGTGATGCTGGGCCAACAGACCCCATGGCTTGCAGTAAGGAACTTCATAATCTGGTTTCATTGGACCCTGCATAGTTGTTACAATACAGTAATGCAGCCATGCAGTAATGACCTCACCATGAGGAAAGGGTTCCTTGGTGTCCCCATGGTACTTGCAAAGTTGTCGTAATCTTCCATCTGGAAGAAATGAAACCAAATGTGAGACACTGGCTATTGGACTTCAGAGCAAATGGATGCTAAGCTTTCTGGGGTGGTGGAAAAAGAAAGGGTTGTTGGTATGAGAAGAAATCAAGTTTGTCTCTTGTTCTTTGCTTAATGAGGTTAAGGGTAAAACATTCAAAATTGTAAGACTAAATGTGAGGGAACAGAATACCAGATGCTAACTAATTTGATGCATGTTACCAAGGAGCATTCAAACTTGAATATTTTTCTTACTCCCAATCTAGGACATCCTCATTTTTAAGAGGAAATGCCTATCTTCCATTACCTTACCATATATTACTGTTTCAACACAAATACATGCTTTAGATTCTTTTATGCTTTTTATTTATATGGATTTGAAAATCAGAAGTTTTTCTAGAAAATTTCTAAATGCTAATGTTATTTTCAGTATTTATAGAAACACATTTCGACTTCTAAGACACATTAGAACTATAGACCGAACTCCTGAATGTGAGAACTGACGTGAGCTCTGCCTGAAAAACAGAAATACACAGCTTAAATCCTAACTAGCAATTTCTTTCCCTCAATGTCATTCATGTTTTATGCTATAGTACTGTTTTTGTGTATGTGTTTTGTAATGTTCATGCTTCCTTTATAAAATAAGCAGGCAACCAAAAGTTATCTTTTAAGTTGATCCCATTTCTTTTCAGGGTACAGCATATATTTTCAGTTTTTTACTGACTGAAATCTTAAGTATGAGATGTCTCCATTCTCTGTAATATGTTATTCTAGCATTTATTTTATTTATTAGCTTTGGCTAGTACAACTGTTTTAACCTTGAAAATATCATTAACTAGGGCTTAGTAGCTTTTGTGTCATTCTGCAAATATAGAATTTCTTCATGGGGAGTACCTGTCAACTCTGAAGTCGACAAGCTGAAGTAATCCTTAATCGATGCCATAAATTCTAAAGAGTTTTTTCCCTAAGTGTGACTTCTTGAATATTCAATTTTAATTTCAACTAATCGATACTAGTTACTGCAAGAAACTAACTCTTAATTTGGATATATGCAGATCCTAATGCCAGATTACCAGGATGTAGATGTTGTCTTTATCAGAGAGAATAATGAGCATTATCTCATTTATATGAGACTGCACTATTGCAGCAGCTGAATTGTACAATTTGTTACTATATGAAAATTTACATTTATTAGAATAATCCACCAGATAAAAAAATTTTACCTTAGTGCCTTCCTTCTACCTCTTGGTACCATGATACTTATGTTCTTGGTCACCACTTTGATGCCGTCTTCCACTATCTTCCATGTATGTATGCTATATATTAAGACTAGTCCTCAACTAGTAGGAAGATGAAAGAAAGAACAGATAGGTTAGCACAGCCCTAAGAATTTCTATTATGGCTTAACTTAAGCCTCTGTCAGTATGATGCATCCAAACAGTTAAAAGTTGTTGTAATATTGATTAACTTTGGAATTCATTCATACAGTGAACCATAGCAGCCCTCTGAAAAGCAGGAAAAACCTCCAAAAACTATTTTTGACAATAGAGCTTAGTGACAATCATCACTATTACTGAGCAGAGAGGAAACATAATCTCATTCTAGGATCAGGAACTGAATCTTTACTGAAGCTGCAGCATTTAAACCGATCCTTAGAGGAAAGGGAGACATTTAAAACTTATTTAGTTCTTTCTCTATGTTATTAAATCAGTTCTTATCTTTAGCTGTGATGTGAGGTGACAGTGCTTTAGCCAGGCTTTTACAGACAGTGACTTTATTGACCTTTAAAGTAGGATTTAAAATGTATGGATAAATACAGTGCAGTGGTACCTTGAGTAACTCTTAAGATAGGTTGATATAAATACCTATATTCATTGTGGCTCTTTTCTTATTAAGAAGGCAAAAGTGAGCAGAGCGTTAATCAGACAAAGGTGGCAGGAGATATGCATGCATGAGCAAGGAGCTCATGGAAGAACTTGAATGGAAGAATAAAGTTCACAGAAAGTGGAAAAAGGGTCTGACTACTTGGGAAGAATATCGGAATATTGTCAGGTCACACAGGGATGTGATAAGTAAGGATAAGGCCCCCTCAGAAATAAATCTGGAAAGAGGAATCAAGGGCAACAAGGACTTCTTCTTCATGGTACTAGATTTTATGGTCTATAATTTATACTTCTGTATGTGTGGATAGTTTATTTGGTTTTGAATCAATTAATTTGGAATGACATAACACCAATAATCTTTCATTTTGATTTATTCATACAACTTTGAGCCAGTTATTCAACTGGGAGTTTATTATTAGTGTTATTTTTAACAATTTTTTCTATGTGCGGTGTGGAGCATTGTCTTAGGTCCAGCTTAGGTTTTTTATTTCATTGATAAATCTTAAAACTTTAGATTTCCACAGGTTCATAACACTGGAACAGATGTCCTTGGAGTATGACTTAATCTTTAATTGACTCAAACAACATTATCAAACAAAAAAAGTATTCTAGAACCAGTGTGTTGTAGTGGATATTGAAACTATTGAAGTTTGTTTGAAGTATTTGTTCATGTTACTGAAGAAACTTTTTGCATTCCTTTAATTTTCACTTCTTACACTTCATGCTTCCTACTAAACTCAAAATTGAGGGAGGTCAAACTGCTATTCCCATAGCAGGTTAGCTCCTGAGATAAGGAATGTTGGAATAAATACTCAAGATGAGGAAAAGAAAACAAATACAAGTTCATATTTTTCTGGAAGAGAAAGAGAAAACTAATTTTGTCATGGGGATTTTTGGACTGAAAGGAAGTAAATGATCTCCAAAAATTTGCAAAAAAAAAAAAAAATCTTTTGACTAGTTACATAAATGTATTTTTGTACAAGAATTTCCAAGAGTTCTGTGGAAAGAAATAGGTCAGTCTTCTGTGTTACTTCAAGTCTGACTGGAGCAAAAGATGTATGCAATCATGAAAATATATCCAGCTCAATCTATAATCACAAATACACAGGGCAGTAAGGTGAGCAAACTTAAGTGACACTTTAAAGCCTAATTATCTTACATAGAAAGAAACTAAGGAAATTGCAATTGAAGCAGTTGGACAGCATATCTCAATGAATGTTGATTGTGTTAAAGGAAATCTCTCAAGCCTCTTTTCAATATAGCAAAAAATCCTTAAAATATGCTAGTAGTCAGTACTCACCTGTCTAAAACTAGTCCATTACATGAGAATAGATTTATAGATTTAATAGATTTAAGAATTTTTTTGTAATGTCACAGAAACATTGCATCAAAAACAATACCTAGATTCAGAAAGGCCTTCTTTGACTTTAAGAGAAGTTTGTCTAGCTCTACTTCATTACGTGCCTGTGATGTGATGTCAAATGGTATTATCAACTCATACTCAAACAATCTTTTGAAAGATGAAAAATAGAACTCACAGTTCATTAACTTTAAATACTTCCAAGGAAAATTCAGGGTTTTTAATTAAAGAGGAGGCTTCAGAAAAGATCATAAGGCAAAGAGTGATTAAGTACTTCTTTAACTGAAGTCACAACACATATATGAAGAAGGAAAAGTCTCGGACATGGTTTTAAACATGTCACTGACTAACAGAGATCTACATATGATTGCTGAATTATTAAATTAGTGAAAGGGTCCACTATCATCCTGATCTCAGAGTCCTGCCTTGAATATGGTACAGATTAATTTAGCCAGCTGTAGCAATGTTACGTGGGTTAAAGATGCTACATATGAGCTTCAGTATCAGAAATAGCTATATTCAATTAGAAATGGTAGTAGGAACCCACAAATTTGAAAGGGCAGGTTTTTAAGTATTATGTTCTCATCAAGATCAATGTATTTCCATGCAAACTTAGTAGACATCAATAATATATAGTATGTCTTGCAGCTCTGATGAAGTTATTAAAAACAGCAATCGGATTTTATTATCACCTTTTTAGACTATTTTTCAAGGAAAAACATGCAAACAAGCAATAAGTCTGGGTGGTTATGGAGGTAGAAACAAAGCATCTGGAGAATATAGATGGCTACAGAGAAAGTTAATTCTGCATTTGCGAATATGAAAAGCATTTCAAGAAAAAATTATGAAAGTAATAGCCTTACGACCTATGAAAAACATGCCTATCCTTCCACAGTCCCAAACTAGCCCATGTCAGTATCTGTGAAGACAAATTCTGAGACCTCCTTTTCACATGCATCCCACCATTTGTCATTCTGACATGACTCAAAATTGACTTTCTCACCAAGCAAAATTTTACCCCTACTAGGGGGGTTGTTTATACCTATATACAAAGCAGATGAGGATTGTTAAACCTTTTCAACTGCATACAATTGGAATTAAATAACTGTTTTGTTTTTTTTTTTTCAAACAAGCATTTTGTGAAGGAATGATTTTAATTTAGCATCGAAGAAAGCCATTGATCTATTGTCCTTGTAAAAGGACATATCTTTGCAGGCTAGTATAGAGCATCATTAGCAAAAACTCTCAAAATAGAGGTATTGCATCATCCCACTGAAAGTCCTTTTTGTTACTATTTTTCTCAGGCATATCTTAGACGATTACTTGCAATAGATTTGAATCTGAAAGAACTAAAGAAATTAGGTAAGTAGAGAAATGTTCACAGAGGTAAAACTTGACATCCAAACTAGATTTTGACAAACTCCATATGTAGACCTAGAAGAAAGAAACAGAAGTCCTATACATAGTCCTTTGCTTCTGTGTTTGTTTCTAAAGATAACAAAGTGAAGTGCTAGACTGGCTTTCAATTAAGTAGATTTTAAAAAAAAAAAAAAAAAGGTGTGAAGATAACTCAAGGTACTCAAAGTACCAAGAGAAACTTTAACAGGCAGAAGTCCTATGTAGAAAATACACGTATAGATTTAAGAGCACTAATTCTCTGAGGATTTTTAAGTTGCTTGTTAAAACACAAGGATAGTCAACTGAGAACCCCACTTGGAGACATACTAAAAGGTTTTCTGTATGCTTTCTTGTACAGCAATTTTTGAAAACATGTGGAACTACAGATAGATTTGCAGACACCTTAGTCTGTTCTCTTTATTGTCACCAGCAGTGCAAGGTGCATTTTGTGAAATGCATAGATTGTCAAGTGGCAATCAACTGGCTCTGAGCACCTGCTAAGTATGACACTGGCATTTTTTCATATGACAGTGATTTCTGTTATTGATAATGTTTGCAATCATAAGTTGCTTTCATGTAAAAACAAATTGTATGCTGTATTAATTTTAATATAAATTGACTATAAGGATATGTTGATTTCAGTGGAAATCATCAGATGCTTATAATTAGGCATGTTCTTTTGAATTCTGTGAAGGCTTTCTGTAAAGGCAGAAGGGCTCCCTTTCCAACAAGGTATATTATTCATAAAGGATTTTGAAAAAAGTAATGTAAATCTTTAACGTATGTAAAGATTTGGGTTTTTTGAATCTTAAAATTTCTTCCTGTTACTGGTTAAAAATAGAACTACTGAAGTCTATTACAAAAATGAAGTTGAGATTTCAAAAGTTATTACTGCAGTCAGTGGAAACAATTCTATAAAGTAGTCATAAGTTAAAGCCTTCATTTCAGCTGCTTAAGATCTCTAAACTATGAAACTGTCTTCTGAGTTTCACTTATCAAGAAAAGTTAGCAATTTACTTGATTAAAACCTACAATTGTTGCACGGAGAATAAGCTGAGACCTACAATGCATTTAGTGGTCAAAGTTATAAGAATGTATAAAGAATGTAGTAGCTTGAACTTGAACCTTATTGAAATGAAAATTAAACACACTTCGGGGGCAGTTGGATTTATTTGTTTTCTTATGCCTATTGAAGTAACATCTTTTCCTTTAAAAATCATCTACATTATTTTACATCTAGCTTTCAGTGTCGTCTTACTTTCAGATCAGTCATTCTTATTTTGGGAGGATTTTTGAAGCATCTCACGAAGTTGGGAAGAAAATGAAACTGCATTGGCTGCTTAGAGTTGTTGTTCTTCAGCTCAAGTTGCCTGTGTTTTGTTTAATAAATATTTGATAAAGTGAATAAAATATTTAGTAGGTTACCAAACAAATTCTTAATCTATTTCAGGAGCTTGTAATTTTGCTTTTTTTTTAGTAGGTAAGGCCTTTTGTTTTTTGCTGTGGTTCATGTTTGAGGCTGTAAGATATTCAGGGTCTGGACATAGAATTGTGCTGTTTACTCAGTATTGGGGTAAATGATGATAGATAATCCCTCGTTCCTCTCCTTTCTGCTTTTGTCTCTAATGTTCCTATTGCATCTCTTCTGGTACAGCCAAGCCAAATCCTGAGTTGCACAGTACACATCTATACCAAGCTGGCATCAGAAGTGCACTTTCACTTTCTGCCCCTTTCTCTCATTGCAGAACCATCTCAAGGAATATCAACTTCATTATTTTCTTTTTTGATAAACCTAAACTAAGAGATGCTCACTGAGTGCTTCTAATGTGCATTTACTGCTAGCAGATGCTCAATTCATTGGATCAGACCACAGCTGATCAGTTAAAAACATACAGCGTGGACACTGTCCTTACTAACTTTCATTTCACAGATTTGCTTCTGTTAAGCTGTGCTGTAGGTAGTTGGATGTCAGGCACAGCCTCGAAAAAATTCATAAGCACTTCGGCATTGGAGTCAGTCTAAGCATTTGCCCTACCATTTGTTTCCACCTTGCCTCAGCTCTTGAATCACTTTGGTTTTGCAGGAACATGCCCTTGTCTGTGATGAAAGTAACTCCAAGATAGAATTATTTCCTGCTTCTTTGCAAACTGCTACATAAAACTGCATAGGAAAGACTGACCCAATATGGAGGTATGAATAAGATGCAGAGAGGGCTTATAATGGTTTAAGCATAGGCTGCTACATCTGGCACTGTTTCTGAAAGAAATGGCTAAAAGTTATGCTCACATGAAATTGAGGGGTAGCAGAGGTAAAGTAGTAGCATTAAGGCACTATGCTTTTAAAATGGAATCCAGCAGTCTCACTTACATACTTCTGTGGATATGGGCCTATGGTCCAAAATAATCATGGCAAGATGTTCACATTGAGTAGTTGACCATATTGGTTAACTCTTTGCAAAGGAAACAAGCTAGCAAAATAGTTTAACTTCTGAAATAGCTATGCTTCTAGCCACTGGGGTATAGCAACCCCCTGCTGTGGGCAGGGTTGCCCTGCAGGTTCAGGTTGCCCAGGGCCCTATCTAAGTTGGCCCTGAACACTTCGGGGGGAGGGCGGGGGCACATCCACAGCTTCTCTGGGCAACGGCTCTGCTTAGTCTATATGGTCCTTTCTGTTCTAAATGAAGTATTGACCAGTCATTTAAGACAGTCTAAAATCCAATGATTTCTCCTCCACTAAAAACAGGACTACAGGGCCTGACATACTTTACTATTTGCTAACAGTGAACCTGAAGATAAAAATTCATTAAATAAAACTAATTCTCTATGTTTTCAGTATTAGTTCTTCAGTAGATCTTAGTCTCTGTGAAGTAGGAGTATTTCACTTGTAGTACATGTTAAATAACAGTGTTGTAATGACTTTATAATCAGGAATTACTTCACTCATCGTTGACATAGCAACTGTTTAATGGTGCACCACTATATGAAACTTTACGGTAGGAAATGCTTAACAGAAGCAGGCAACTGGAGCATGAGACAGGATTTAGGAAGAGAAAATGCAAATATTGAATTGGAATGTTCTTGAGACAATGACATTAAGAATAAAGATGTAGTATTCTTCAGACATGCTAGAATGTTCTGTCATGACCTGGGCTGGTTTGTTGGACCTTTTCTCTTTTTAGAAAAACCCTGATGTCTTTTAGACACTATTCCCAGCTGGAGCAAGGAGAAATCTGTGTTTTTAATTTTACTGTGACATGGAAATTAGTTTATTCACGCAATTCAAATGGGGGCTAAACATGGTGATGTTATTTTAATCTGAAAAATGCTGTCATACTGTCATAAGCTCCATCTTATCTCAGCTATTATTTAATTTCTAGCTACCGTGAAATTGTCATTCCATCTCCAACACTTTTAACAACTGTAGTTACATTCCAACTCTATTTCAGTACTTCCAGTAAAAGTAAATGAGTAACAAAGTGAATAGTTTCCTGGCAGTTAGAGCATTGAAATAGATCAGTACTGGATCAGGCAAACACCAAAACCAGTGTTTCCAAAAGGATTGATGGTATAGATACACCTGGAAGGGAGAGCAGGTCTTTGGCCGTTGGCCATTTAGAAGAGCAAAAAGCAGGATTGCTGTATTATAGTCTTGCTTTTACTCACCTACCTAGATATCTTCTGTTAGGGTCACGATATTAAGTTAGGATGCTAGGTACATTCTCACATGAACCTTTGTGTGTGTTGTGGAAGTGCAAAGTTGTCTGAAACTAACTTTCCTTTAATTTTACTTTCTTACCAGCAGTTTTTTAGTTTGAAGTATACACAGACATGCCATTGTAATGTTTCTGAGCATTATAAGGAACTAAAGATTATAGAAATCAGATTATAGAGATCAGAAAAGATAAGTTGTGACTACGTTATGATTTAAACAAAAAATAGAATCCACATTTTGTTTCTTAGCCAACAATGTTCTTAACTTGAAGTTTTTAGACCTATAACATGTTGATTTGGCATCCAAAAATACATATGCAGCAGCCGTAAAGACGTGATGGCTACTTCTATAACAGTGAACAGTGCAGGTCAATAGGAAAGGATAACCAAAGAAAAAGAGCTGATGCTGAGGATATGATGTTTTACATTTTATAGAGATTTCCTTCATTCTTATAGAGATTTCCTTCATTCTGTCTGTTGTCTGAAGGGATTCTAGTTCATTTTCTTAAAAACTGCTTCGTTATGTGAACCAGAGCACCATAACTGGGAATGGTGATGAGGCTTGCTTCAAAATCATCCTTGTGATACCAGCCAAAGCATTAATACAAATATTTTCACAATTAATTTATTTTTTCCTAACCATGTGGATGGAAGAATCTCCACAATCAGGAAAAACTTAGGACTCCCAGATTAGGTGGAATCAATATGCTGGAAAGCCTTGTGAGACAAATAAAGAAAACAAAACAACAACAGAAAACCTGTATTCATCTGCCGACTGAAAGGAGATGAAGAAATGCATTAGTAGTTGTCACTCGTCTGTCTTCTTCCTTTATGTTAAAGGAAATTGCTTGGCAAGCACAAGGAGAGAAATCAAAATGACGTAAAATACTACACTCCGGCACAGAATAAGACATGGAGGACCTTCTGAGGACAGAGTGATGTACAGAGTTTGTAATATAGACACATCTGGTTTATTTAAACAGCTTATGTTTTCTCCAATCAAAAATAATATTTCTGAGATGATGAAATAGGGTAACTCTCTGTGCACCTTCTGCCTTCTTTTCAGTAGTGTCTGAAGGCAATAATGAGATACAATATCTTTGTACAAAATTACATCTGATTTTTCTTTCAAGTTCTGGTGCTTTAGAAGCATTTGTAATGTTTGCTGACCTCTATCAGAAGTTTCATTTTGGGGTCTTAAAATTGATTTCTTACATTTTGACTTTTGAAGCTATGAGATGGGCTTTGATCTGTTGTGATCTGTTGTCCGGATTTGTGCAGTAGCCCCAGAAGCAGATTTCAAGCATTAGATGTGGCACTATTTAAAGCATATCAAGAGTGGCACATGGAAAAAAAGCTCTCCCAAGTTTCTTTTTGGATATAAAAAGAACCTTTTGTCTGATACATGTTGATGGATTGGTCTCTTTTGATATTGAGTGCCTGTGATGTTGATATTAAATAAAAGGAATTAATGTGGAACTCAGAGTAACTATTAGGACATTTTCCTGTCATTTTCCTATGTCTCTACTATCATCTGAATTTTCTCTTTCTATTTTGGGTATGTCTACATAGCAAAATTAAAACATGACTGTAGCATGTATTAGCCACCTCTGTTAGTTTAATCAAGTTAGAATCAACGAAGACATAGCTGAACAGGCTTTGTTGTTTATTGCCAGTCAGAGTAGGTTCTCTTGGGGATGCCCAATGCAGATTGTAGTTGTTAATACTGGCTAAGATTTGCATTTCCAAGTCTTTACTATTACTTATATTTATTAGAGAAAGCTGTAGAAGCTGTCAAGAAAAAAAAAAAACAAACCAAAACTGTAATCACGCAATTGTTTCATTGTGTTGGTAGGTAACTGCCAAAATGTTAAAGTTTTCTCATACATGCTGATGAAGATGATGGGCTACAAGTGTGTACACAAGTGTGTACATCTGTGCTACAAGTACGGAAAGACTTAAGGTAAATTTGTGCTTGCTAACTCCAGAAGCAGAAACTCTGAAGCTCGTGGCTTTTGCACCTAGGTTTGCTCCCTGGATGTGAGTTACTGTTAAGCAGTGTTGTGCAGCTGTCTTGTTGGACAAGTTAAAAACTTGATTGCTTTATATGGGTGAGGACCTTGCAGTTGATGATTCTAGTAAAACTTTGCATGTCAACATGGCAATGCATAATGATAGGTATATTGTTAAGCATTTATTTCTGATTTCTGCTAGCTTGAATATTTTTTCGTTGCATGGTGGAATTTATTTGAATTAATGTATCTTACTTAATGTACAGTGTACCGTAACTTCCTCATAGGTAAGCTTAGGAAGTGTGGGATAGATGAGTGGACAGTGAGGTGAGTTGAGAACTGGCTAAATGACAGAACTCAGAAGGCTGTGATCAGCAGCTCAGAGTCTAATTCGAGGCCATTGTTTCCCGGGGGTTAGTACTGGGTCTGGTCTTGTTCAACACTTTCATCAATTACCTGAATAAAGGGATAGAATGCACCCTCAGCAAGTTTTATACAAAGCTAGGAGGACTGGCTGACACGCTAGAAGGCTGTGCTGCCATTCAGCAAGAGCTGGACAGGCTGGGGAGTTGAGTGGAGAGGAATTTTTTGAGGTTCTACAAGGGCAAGTGCAGAGTCCTGCAACTGGGGAGGAATAACCGCATGCATCAGTGCAGATTGGAGGCTGACTAGCTGGAAGGGAGCTCTGTAGAGAAGGACCCAGGTGTCCTGGTGGACAACAGGTTGGCCATGAGCCAGCAGTGTGCCCCTGTGGTCAAGAAGGCCAATGGTATCCTCGGGTACATTAAAAAGAATGTGGTCAGTAGATCAAGGGAGGTGGTCCTCCCTGTCTGCTCTGCAGTGGTGAGGCCGCATCTGGAGTACTGTGTCCAGCTGCAGGCTCTTTAGTTCAAGAAAGATAGGGGTCTCCTAGAAAGAGCCCAGCAGAGGGCTGCAAAGATGATTAGGGGCCTGGAGCATCTCCTTTATGAAGAGTCAGTCCATGCTGATCCCACTCTTCCGCTAGCTTAATTGTTCATGTCTTCCCAGTAATACTAATACTTGACAACTCACCCCAACAGAAACAAATAAGGAAAACAACTATAAAAACCTCTTTGTTTCTGATCTGGTCCTCTGAAATACCTATGAGAAAGCTTGGAAGGTGTTTCATTGTGATATTATCCAGTGGAGTACTTGGTGTGGGGCAAGCCATCTTAGTATCAATGACAATTTTTGTCTGGCTTAAACTGCCCATGCAACTACAGCACTAGTTCTCAAAATGACTGGTCATGCTATGCAGGTACATATTTAGGCCCCTGAGTATGCATCATTTGATACTTAGAAATTTAGGCAAATTTAGTATTCCAGTGATTAATTTTTAAAGCTGACTTCAAATAATTTTTCATTTTCCCAATGTGCCATCCCACGTCTAAGAATGCTACCTGATAAAATGTTTTCAAATGCCTGTGAGTCAATGGAAAAAAAAATATGGTCTTTTCCTTTTTCTGCTTTATGGGTTGTAGTTTTTATCATGTCACATAGTTCAATGACATTACAATAAATTAGTTTTGCAATTATCAAACTGTTTAGCTTCTCTTTGGCATTTAACGAACCTCAGAAGCTGTTTATTGCTTCATATACTTTGCCATCATGAATATTAGCCTTTAATTAACTGAAACTCTAGTCTTAGTCTTTCTAACGACATTGTAATGAAATATTTTTATTAGGTTGATGAAGGCCGTATTTGTTACTGTTTTTTTCCAATAAGATGAATACTTTCAGGATGATCCTTTTAGTCAGTAATTTTAACAATATATGTAGGGAAATTAAACTCATTATCAAAAGCAAAGACACAATATCTTTTTCTGTATTTTACTTAGAAACATAAAACACAGAGAAGCCTCAGTTGGAAGGGTCCTCTGAAGACCATCTTGTCCAACCTTCTGTTGACAGCTGAGCCTTTGGTTAGCTTTTTCAGGTCACTCTCAAGATAAATTTTCCAATTTTCCAAGAGATACCACCACTTCTGGTCAGTCTATTCCAAATTTTCTTTTTCTTGCTTCCAGACAACTTCTCTTGAAGCAACTTGCACCTGTTGCCTTTTGCCACGTGCAAGAGAATACCATCATCTTTGTAGCTGCCTATGGAATGATTGTGATGGTGCCAATGGAAAGATTGTGATTAGATTTACCCTACCGCCTTCTCTTCTCTGGGCTGAACGCACCCAGTTTCTTGAACCTTCTGTCAGTATCTCCAGACCTCTAATCATCTTTATGGTCCTCTAGTAGACCCACTTTTTTTGTTGTTTTTGTCATGAACTGAGAGGACCAAAACTGTATGCAATATTCCAGGTGTGTCAGCAACAGTCAAGAAGAGCATAACTCCTCAATCTGCCGACTGTACTCCGCATGTACAAGACACATTTGTGCAATTGTTTGTCCTAGTCTGTGAAGGTCTCTCTATATGGTGGCTATTCCTTCTGGTGCATAGTATCTCCTCCCAGTTTGGTGTCATCCACAAACTTGGTAAGTGAGCATTCAGTCCTGTCATCCAGATTCTTTATAAAGAAGTTCAATAGCATCAGACCCAACAGCAAGCCCTTAGGAAATCCATATTTTCCATATCTTTCAATAATTATCTTCTGCAAGAAACATGTCTTCTTTATGAAAAGAGGAAAAGATGTAAAGTTGACTGTGCCCTAGAGAACGTGACTGGCCAAAAGATTTTGAAACAGCTTCTCACTATGTATATTCTGTTCCACGTTTTTATTGTTGCTCTTTTACTATGTTTTATAGCAACTAATCCAAGTCTGTGACCAGAATTCCTGCACTGTGATTATTTGCAAATAAAGAACAAGAAGCCTGGTATCAAAGCACTGTATAATATCTAGGTGCAGGAAAATATATAAAATAAATGCAAGTAGATCAGGAATTATAAAACAGTAAATCATAAGCATTTATTTTTCTTCAGGTTGCAGATGTATTGCTAGAATGGCCTAAAGATAGCTCTTTATTAGCAAAGTGTTCTGAATAACTGTTATGATAATGATGGTCTCCCTAGTAATAAATATAGGAAGAAAAGGAAATTATTTGCAAAAGGTAAACAGTATTTGTTCGATGCAACTATTCCAGCAAATGTCTCATAATATACTTTGATCAGATGCAAACACAGGGAGTAAGTTGTCTCTGAAAAACATCTTTAAGATGAGGAAACACTAGCTCTTTATCTAGACTGTTGCCAAGTGTTTGGTTTATCACTTCTTCTTTAGTTATGCACACTAGTTGATTAGTTATGGAGTGCATGAACTGTGAGATGCATCAGATGGGTAAGAAATTCCATATTGAAGGAGAGGCAATAGTGACATAGAATGTTGAAATGAGAGATGATAACAGATGAAGGTTATTAATGGAACTTCTTAGGAAGTGAGTTTAGAGCTAACCTTATTTGATATTTTTGTTAGTGACTTAGAGAAAAAAAATTGGATTCTATAATGAAATCTGTAGTTGATACTATGTTTGGAGTAGTTATTAAAATAGATGAAGATCAGAGTGTCACACAGATACAAGTGGAGACTCTACAGAACTGATGTAATAGAAATGAAATTAAATATAATAGTACAAAGTGCAAGGTAATGCACTTAAAACTAATGACAATAAATTCTGTTATTAACATAGAGCTCATCTGCTGTGAAAGACAGATGCTGTCCTTAATCAAAGAATAACTATGAGATGCCAGTGAATGTGGCCATGAGAGACTAAATGTAGTGCTAGGAGATCTACCAGAAAGACTCTATGTTATGTAAAAGAGTATTTCTGATCACTGATAATGTGGATTTGGTAAACCTGAATGTTTCTTTCATCAGCTTTTCCAGTTGCACCTTGAATGCATAGAAACTCCAAGAACTAACACCACTGATTTTTTGGCTAGGAGTTCCATAAGTACACAAGTTGCTGCATTGAATACATAACCACTTTTCTTTGTTCCAAATTTGTCATTTAATAGTTTGTTTTCATGTTCTGTACTCTTACTGAAGGAAGCCATGGAAAATCACTCCTTATTTATCCTCTCCGTGAAGCAATGATTATATAGGTCTTTATTTTATTCCTCCTTAGCAATCTTTTTCCTGACTTACTATTTTTTGTACACAAGGCATTCTGTAACTTCGTTCGTTGTCTTCCTCTGAAACTCTTTTAATTCTACCATATCTTTTTTTACTGAGTCGGCAGATCAGAGTAGGCATACTATTTAAAATGTGGTTTCTAACCATTGAAATAAAGGTAATGTACAACAGCCTTTCAGGAACAAAGGGACAAATAATTGGATTTGCGGTCAATTTTTTAAACACACAGTAGTGGAATATTAGAGGAATAATAGAGAGAATGGATTTGATAACCAAGATCCTTTTATTCCTTCCAGTTTCTTTATTCCTGAATGAATAGTACGTAGAATTTGTATTAACACAGACTTGTCTTCCAGAAAATTTGCACAAGTGCAGTAGATAAAAGTTCATACCAAAACTACTAACATGGATTGGAAAGAGTAATTTTTGTTTTCAGTTAAGATGTAGTTTGGGATTGCATTAGCTATCTCGATGATAGTCTGCCAAAAATAATTAGCTCATGTAAGCAAGACAACATACTTTTTATCAATAATGTAAGTTCAGATTTAATTATAACAATAACTCCTAATATTTTATGGAAACGTTTTAAAAAAATATGTGAAGGTCATACCAATATTGAAAAATGTATGAAAAGAACATAAGTGCTTTTCTAGTGGCCTCAAATGACCAGTGTCTCACAGACTTGCTTCAAATGCAACAACAACAAAAAACCATAAAAGACAAGTGAAAGCACCTATACTGATAGCATAGAACAAATTGTGCCTCTGCAAAACAATAAGTATAGATTTATTCGTATTTCTTTGAAATGCTTTTCTTGGAGTGTTAACACTTAACTGCTGCAGATGTGTTTACTAAGCAAGATTACAGCTATGCATATCAAATCTATTTTCACTAGGCTCGGTCTATCTGAGATAGTACTATGCAGGAATAAGTCACAGTTTAGAAGCCCTGATTTAAACAATTTGCATTAAAGTACGGTGTGTGCATATCACTAGTTATCCCCACTATGTCAGTCTTACGAGTACTGAAAAATGGGAAAATAGTTCAGAGGAAAAGTGCAAAGTCCAATTTTGGTCTTAGTTAGCTCAGTTAAATTACGAAATAGCACAAGTGAAACAAAGAATGTTAGATGCTTGTATTTTGTTTGCTACAGCACTGCTAGATGTTAGAAACTAACAGCAAGGTCATTGAAGACATAGAAACATATAATGAGACAATTGGAACGATACAAAATACTAGGTATGAGTTATGATCCTTGAAGCTCTTGCCTTTTTTTTTTTTTTTTTCTTTTAAGTTTTTTTTTTTTTTTTTTTTTTTTTTTTTTGAAAATGACACTCTATATTATAAAAGGCAGCCAGTCATAATGGCATTTTTGAAAGATGTGGAGAGAATTGTAGAAAGTCCTTATCTCAGACATATGGCTATTTAAAAAAAAAAAAAAAGGAAAAATGGGTAAGAATTTCTTAGAGAATAATCAATTGTCAAGGGCAATTTTAATTCTTAGTCTCTTCTAGCATTTGAAATTAGTTTTGTTAATTAGCTTAAACAATGTTTCTTATACGGACTTGAAATTGTTATCTCTGTGCCAGTTTTCAGTTACTATTACTACTAAGTTTGGCTGAGAAAAAAGTACCTGTGTGGACATTTTAGAATTGGACTGTCATTCAAGCACTTAGGCTATATGATACGCAGACCAGACATAACTCAGCTAAGGAATCAAATGGAGCTGAATCAGATTTCTTCCTCCAAGATGCCAAAGGCAGAGAGAAGTTTGGGAGAAAGAAGGCTTTGTTCCATTTCTTCTATGTTTCATCCATCAACACTTAGGGTCTGCAAGTCATATGAAAGCCATATCCATCAGAGTTGAGAGAAGGACCTAGTGAAGTAGGTACTAGCTAAAGACAATGGCAAGACAAGACAGTTATATTAGATGGAAACCAAGCCACATGACTCCTATAAATAAACAAATAAAAAAATTTCTCAAGGAGAAATGCTTACTTTTCCAAGAACTTCTACTTCATTATGTAAATGTATGTTTTGTTTTATTTTTAAAAATGTTGTGGGAACTGAGTTGGCCACTAAGAAATATAAACCGTTTTTATTGGAGAGTCTGAAAGTGATAAACAAACAAAGGAGCAGCTAGTGAAACTTGTAGAGAAGAATGTGAACTATAATTTGGGAGATCAATGACTTTCCTTACTTGTTTCTGTTTTAAGCCATATAAATTAGGCTTTCTCTAAAAATGTATTACCACTGAATTATGGTAGATTTTCTTTGTTTCTCTTTAAGGTAAGGGGGCCCCCACTTGCAGGAGCATTTAAAGAGAGACCAACAAAGCCCACAGCATTTCGCAAGTTTTATGAGCGAGGAGACTTCCCCATTGCTCTTGAGCATGATTCGAAGGGGAACAGAATAGCATGGAAGGTAAGTCATGGCACAGCTATGACAGCCAGCTGAGCTTATTGAAGTGACACCTCTACTTGTCAAACAAAGTTGGCTTATAAGTAAATAAACTGAAGTAGTTTCTGACCAAATGGAAGATGGTGGGGAAGCTGTTACAGAAAAGCCCTTGATTCAGCTGTCTACCTTGGCTAACAATTAAATTATATGCTGCAAAAAGGAAGATGACAGAGTTGCTTTGCCTTAGCGAATTGCCTCCTGCCCAATTCATCTCTGTTTTTATGAGGACCTGGCAATGCAGCCTATTTCAGGCAGTCCATCAAATGATGGAAGTGGCTGGTTACACTGAGCAACAGCCATTTATCTACCCCAAATTTCACCTTCCTGCAGGACACTTCCAAATAGAAGCTTTAATTACCTAAATGGATAGGTCAAGATTGCCTGCTCCCTGAAAATGCAGAGCAGAATACAAACGAAGGCAGATTCTCATTCCACAGCTGTACTCTCAGTCTACAGCATATGTCAGGCAGCGTAATCGCTGTCATACGTGCCCCTGTTAGAGGCTGACCTCCGCTGCTGAAGCCATTACAGCTACGACATTTCTCTGACAAAAGGTTAATTGGCTTCAAAATAAATGTATTGCCTAATGACTCCATTCTAATGCGGCTGTGTTTCTCTCTAAAAGGCTTGGTGATGTTATTTGTAAAACTTGCCAATCTTCTAAGTAACCACTGCAGACTTTTAAATTTAATTTAAAAAAAGAATGCTGATCTTTAACCTGCTCCTACTATTTAATTATTTTGGTAATCATGAATTGTTTTGTTTTTTTTTTTTTGTTTATTGAACTAGAGCAAGATTTTACTGGAAGCAATGATAGTTACAGAAAATGAATATGATATAAATGAACAAAATATATCAGATTTATAGAATATCTTAAAATTTTCATGTAGAGAAAACAATACAAATTTTAAATGTATAGCTGTGTCAACAAAAAAGGAGGAATTTTGCAATCCGATAACTGATTCTGGTGCTAATTATGCCAACAGGATTAGACCTATACTGTAATAAGTGGCACGGTATAATTTGTTAGTAACTAGGATTTAAGATGGCTTTTTTGCATATTTAAGTATAGAAGAGGGATTTGTACTGTGATAAAGTAGTATTTTCTTAATCATAGCAAAGCTAAATTAGTGCAAGGAACAATGATCCATTCTTGCAGTAAAGGGAAACTATCCAGCAAGACCTTACCCATGATCGGAATGAGATTCCATTCCAAATGCTCTGTAGGCAGCCTTAGTCTTGACCTTTCTGAATTAAAATTAACAGGTTTACAGTTTAAGTGTGTACTCCAGTCTTTCACCATCCTTAAGAATCAATGATGATTTGCAAATATGCAAAAATCTGTAGAATTTAGTTTTTCCTGAAGTGTTATAATTTCTAATTTCTCAAAATCAAATTGAGAGATGCAATTAACCTCATTTTAACTGCTATTTGGTGCACACACTTCCATCATAAGGATTAGAATTCCACAAGATGCTACTGGCTGCTTAGTTGACTTCTTACTAACTTACTTTCTATAAGCCTTCCAACCGGAGCTGAACATCTAGAACAAGTGTTTGTTCCATGTGACAGTTCGAACTGTATGAAGATATACTTATTACCTTAAGACAGTCATAGTAGCAGAGACTGGTCAAAGACCTAACAGGAATTTTTTCTTATTGAAATTTGCAATCTTAGCACTCCAATGTCTCCCTAATATCCACCTACCCCAGTAACACATTTTCATGTCACCAGTGAGACATAGGGCTGTGATGTCATTCAACAGTTACCTTTCGTATTGCTGTTCATCCTCTCTTTCACAACAAATCATCACAACTTCAGCATATATCCAAGAAGACAGCATAAAAGCACAATATTCCATTCTTATATCATCAGCATGGTGGAGTCCAAGCTTACTTCCCTTATTCCAACCCACTTGATTTACTCAAAGATCAATCTAGACTGAGTTTTGTGGCAAGCACTCAAGAAAACAATGCTCAAGTAGTAGAATTACTTGAGGCTGTTGTTTAATTTGGCACGCAACCATCATTGATTATTGTGCAGCTTAAGTAGATGTAGAAGGCAAATAGGAGTTGTCTAGTTCAGACTCTACATTAGATAGCTTGTAAGGTCCTGCCTGCTACTGCTAGGGGCTGAGAATGTTGTTCATCATTGGTTACTATTTAAAGATGAAGATAAAGTAAATGTCTGTATTTTTTACTTGCTTCAAGGGCATGCAAAGAGCCAAAATAGCTAACATGCATCTAATGGCTCATTTTCTTTGGTTCGTCATATTTATTTGTCTACCTAATTAAGTAGTTCTAGAAATATATTTTAGTCAATACTATGCAAGTTCATGAAAAAAATTTACGTCTATGAAAATGTTCTATAAATCTTGTCTGAACTATGTTTGTATGAATTAGATAGTTCTAGGGAAACAATAGAATAAAGAAAGAAACGGTAACAGTGTTGTTTTAATCCTGCTATCATTGCACGGTATTATTGTTTTATTCTGAGTTGGTTTTTCTTTGCTTTATTTATGTGATTTATATCATGGTTCATTTCACTCTTGTTAGTATGGCTACCCAGTGGTGCATGAGAGAAAATGAAAGGAGGTCTCAAACATGATTTATTCTGACAGAGGAAAATACTACAGAATTTTTTTCATTCCTGCAACACATGCAGTGTCTTTCTTTCGTTCTTGGTGATTATTGAAACAAAACAAAATAAACATAATTATCAGACATTAAATAATTTTTGAAAAGTCTTGTTCTCTATATTGTATTTCTGAGGACACAACCAGTCACTTTCAGCTAGAATAGTAGAATCTGAAATATTTTAGTATCCGTGAATTGCATTAACTTACAAAAAACTTTGGCTAACCTGCATAAATAACTCTGGATTTTGTAATAATTCTGGTTATCCCTTATTTTAAATCCCTGATTAATTTCCTGTAGGGGCTAGCTACGTATAAGTATAATTATATACCCAGACAGGATATAAATTTTAAGTTCAGAACCATTTATGAATAGCTGCATGTGTTGACACTGATTCTGAAATAATTATTATTTTGGGGAGGATAGCTTAATTACTTCCAAAATTACAAAATTTAGGAAGAAGCATTTTTACTCTAATCCTAAATTTAGACAAGATTAAACTATGCGTGCAAACGATGGTGCTTACATAAGGATCCTTTCTTAAAGTAAGGACCAAAGCAAATTAGATATCAGTTACAAGATCATGGTAGCAAAATGTGGCTACTGTGTGACTTCTCAACCAAAGCCTTTAGGCACAGAAATTAATCTCTGAATAATACTGGCATTCTGTCTGGTAAATTACCTTATTGCATTGTAAAATTTCTGCATTCACCTATTTTTTTTATTAAATTTAATAATTTTAAATTAAATAATTTAAATTAAATAATTTATTAAATTGTTATTGCAACTTCAAATAAACCTATTTTGACCCAATGGAAGGAAAAAGGGAAACAGATAAAACATGATTACAACGTAATCTTAGTAAATCATGAGATGAAAGATCAGGAGTTTGAACCTGGCTTTAAGAAATACCACCCAGGGTGGGGGGACTGGAATTAAAAATCTCTAATTCTGAACTAAAATGATCTGGTGTTAAAAGCTTTGGTCAAGTTCATTTCTGAAAGAAGGTGGCATGACTGTATTGGTGTTCCTAGTCTTCATTTTCAAAACTGGAGAAAAGTTGTCTTTTCCCAGAGGTGAATATAGAAAATGTTTTGTTATTTTTTTCTGTGAAAAGAAAACTCATTATATCCATAATTCACCAGAAGAATTTCTGGTTTTGAATACAATATAAGTGAAAGAATACATATGAAGTGAGTTCAAGACACTCATCCCATTCAGGGAATCTACTAACAGTCAGTGAATTTCTTTGATAAATGCATACATTCAAAGTAATATTTGAATACCTAATTTAAATACTTTGATTTCATGATCCCTATGTAGTCATTAAATAGATCTTTGTATATATTAGTACCTTGCCATTGATGCAAATGCATAATATTCGTATTTTTTGATAAGGCAATAGCTTTTAAGATCTAAAAATAAACATCTTAGGTTGAATGATTCAGCTAATGTTCAAGGTTCTTCCCAAATCTGAAGCATTTGATTTTGTCCAGTAACAGAGAATGGATAATAATTGTGTGGTTTGAAAATGTCTCTGATGTGGATCAAATGTAAAAGTTCAGAATATAAATTACTGTTAATTTAGAATTAAATAGTAGAGGAAAGTAATCTTTTTAGAAAAAGAATGTGCTAGAATATTTTTCTCGTGTTTTCTGACTATTTGTTTGGGATCCTTAAGTTCTCTTTCAGCTTATGTATATCACAATTTTATTTAAGGATGTAGTAATATATACTTTTGCACAATTTCATATTGAGTTTTGAATTACAAAAGCTCATTGCTCAGTTCTTTCTAGATATACATTACTCAATTAAAAAAGGTCAGAATGCAATTAAACCTTTTACTAAGGAATTTGATAAAACCAAGGAAGTACTTCTGAATTATTAAGAATATGTTTGAAATGCAGTCTCTCTGTATCTTAGAGAAAGTCATCAGAATATTTGAAAAGTCATTTGTTTAGGGAGTAGGGTTAATTATGAAAGTTGTGATGCTGTGGGAGAAGTAAGTTGCTATTTTTCAAAAATAATTCTAGTTATTTCGAAGAGATGAAAACCAAATTCAAAACCACAAACTTCTCCATCAAGCAAAAATGTCAAAATGAATATTTTCATCTTTTGTGGATTTTTGTATTTTTTTTCCAGCATAACTATATTCATTGAGGATGTGAATTTTATTATTTCAGTTTCTCCTCATCCACTCATCCTCTCTCTTACATAGTTTATTTTTTCCAGAGGCTCCTGTAAGCTTTGATACCAAAATTACTTCCTGGTGACAGAAACTAGATGCAGTGGTAGACTGTTCTCGTAAACATCATGTGCTTGGATGTGGCATACAATTTTTTCTTGTGTAGACTATTGAAGGTTGTTTTGGGGAATAAAGACCACAAGTAATCTGAACATGCTGCAGAACTGCAATTTTTGTTAGCTTTCATCCCTCATTTGACTTTATCTGCCTGTTGTATGTTAGTGTTTAGAAAATTCTGAGCTGCTATGATTAAGCTGACACCTATACCCAGTACCAAGAAGAATTCCCCCCCATAAAATAGCTGTTGTTTGTTTTGTTTTTTTTTTCATCATGTTTCCTTTTCATGAAGTACAAGCTTTTTTGTTTGATGGGTAAGTTTTAAGCAAGTTTTTAGGTGCAAAGTTCCTAAGGAATGTTGCTCAATATTTTTCATTTTTATGGAGTTGTTTTGCCGTTAATACACATGAATAAATGCTTAATGTATGTTTTTTCATTTGTAATGTTAAGTAAGCTTAAGTAAGATTTCCCAAAGTGCAAATCTAATGAAAATTAGTTGTAATGAGCTAATTTACCCTACTGAAGTATTATCCCATTATTATACTAATGTCTTACTATTTATAGAAGTGAGATGTGATTCCAGGAGTTGGAGGGATTTAGTAGCTTATCGCCATCAGAAGGGGAAGGTCCAACTTTTCTTAGCCTCTTCTGCTCTGTGTTCCTAAAGCATACTTGATCCTGGCACTGATAGTAATCAGAGCCCTCTGTGAGTACATTCGTCTCAGGGAAAAAGTGGATGTGTTTTTTTAGTTAACAATGCGTTCACAGTCCTGTGAACTTTGAGTACAGAAGGGCCCATTAGCGCTAAAGCCATGTGTTGATGAAGGAAGGAAACATTAGTGAGGAATGGGTGAGTTGAAGGGTCTTTGTGCTAGTTTGCTTTTAACAGCAATAAACTGCTAGATTAGTTTAGCTGCTCATGGAATAGCCACCTCAGATATCTCTCAGATAAGAAAAGTTATGAAAATGTTTTCCTTTTGAATTTATTTTCTTATACAATATTTTTCTTCTGTTCTTTGCTGAACTGTTAATACCTTCTTAACTAAAGATGTTTCAAGGGCACTGTCATATCAAAGAAAACGTGTAAATCCCTCAAAAACGTTGTCATGCAGAATAAAAGGTTTTGCAAGATTGTATACAAAGAAAGGTGGTCACATATCCCAATTAGCCACAATGGATACAACACAGAGTGGTGTTAGATTCTATTTTATTCTATGTCTTCATTAATGTTTTAGAACATAGTACAGTGTTTTCTTCAACAATAGACTTGTTTATCATCCTCAGAGGACTTCTTTTTTTTAATCATTTCAGTGATCTTGTTTAAAACTGTCTCCAATACAATCCGGTTCATATAACAGGAAATTGCTGTGTAGATTCAAGAGAGCAATTGGAAGCATGAATTTCTTAATCCAGAAAGAATACATAATTATTTAGAGAGATTAGAAATGTGATTTTATGTAAAGAAAGAGTCTTGGAAAAACAAATTCTAAATGCCACCTCCTGAAAAATAAAAAGATATTAACAGATTTAGTGTAAAGGAATAGTTTGGAAAATAATCAGAAAAATAAATAGTAAGGAACTCAATTGTCTGAGATGTACATGGTCACAAGAAAGAATTATTCAGTTTCAAATTAAAAATGCAGCAATAGCTCTGCATCAGCATAAATCTGAAGTGATTAGTAGTCTCTTACTATGGCTTAGTGAATGAAGCAACCACAATCAAGTGTTCATAAATGTGTTTAGACAAATCTAATTCCTAATTCTTTGTGACTATTCTGCTAGTGCCCAACTGATAGTATTCAATACTATCAAAGTGATGTCTATGCTGATGTGTATATGAATTTTCTTAGAGATTGTTTAAAAAATGTAATCACCATTCTACTCCTCTTGTTTCCTTTTTAATAATGCATAATACTAAAAAAAAGCTACATCCTCATGTCTGACCTGACTTTCATTTAAAAGAAAACTCTTTTAAATCTCTTAAGCAATATCATGTATGTACTCTTCTTATACCTCTTCTGTGCCCTGAAATTATACAAAAGAGCTTCAGAATAAATACTATATTCTTCCTATCAATAAAACAAATTCCTATTGATGCATGCAAATGGAATCCTTATTGCCATAGATAAATACTATCCATTCTCCTTTCCCTTTTTCTCCTGATGATAAGTTTTCCTACTGATCTATTAGTTTTTCATCCTTGATTATACTCAGCACAATCCATTTCTAAACAGCCAACTGATCAGATAACTGAATGCCTTATAGAAGTTGTGGTCATGCTTTTGATAATATCAACTTAAATCTCTCTCTTACAATTAGAAAGTTTTACTTAGCATCTGATTATGTTTATATTTAATAGGTGAAAAAAATTATGTTAGTGATTCAAAAATCTTATCAAAATGCTGTTTCAAATCAAATCAGTTTTTATGAAATCTCATGGTTGAATATAATTATTTCAATACTTCTTGATGTTCTCATTGATTATTATTAGTTTGTACATTTAAGCTAACATTTTCTATGAAACAACGAATTATACATCAGAGGCTACCCAGTGCCATCTCTTCCTTCACACCACTTGTGGATCACAGGAGTCTGATTATTGCTATTTTACAGTTTTCTAGTCTTTCCCATTCCTTTCATATTTATAATTTAAGGATCTATTGAAATGTCTTTTTTCTCCATACTCAGATAAAGTACCATATTTATTGAAAATAAGACATGTTCATTTGCTTAACAGCAGGCTAATATTTTTCCCTTAAAGAACTTTCTTAGACATGACTCAAATCTCCTTTGTCTTAGCAACATCAATGCCAAACTTGGATGCTAGTGTTTAGCTGGAATCTAAAGCAGGCTTTGCAAAAAGCAAAGCCAGTTTACCTGATTCCTGTAGTACAAGGCTGCCACATTTCAATTATTAATTCCTCTGTGGCTAATTAATAGTTGCATCTTTTCACAGGATTCTAGAAAACAGTAATGCTGTGGCAGTTAATTTACTGTTCCTTTTTCCCTGCATACACAATTAAAGCCATCCCGTTATTTGATGTAAATTGCCATCTCTTGAAAGCGTATGGAATGAAAACCCAGCCATGTATCAGAAATAACTTTAATTTAAATTTGCTAAATGACCTCTGAAAGCTAGATGAAAGATTTTCTGCTGAATGGGCTGGTGCTCCCTGCCTGTATAATTTATGTGAGAAATTAGTGCGAATGGTTCACTTCTATGGAGCAGTGCTGCTTGTAGCAAGCCTGCAGAAACAATTTTCCCCCAAGCCTCCATCTGTTCTTCAAACCAGGGCATATGCCATCTCATCGAGCTTGAAAGTCAACTGATTTATAACTCCTGAAAAGTGCATAGATTGAAAAGAAAGGTCGACTGCTGCTGTGTGACAATGATTTGCTAGGCACTTGGGTAAAGATAATTTCCATTACTATGGACCTAAGAGGACACAAGTGATGTTGTAAGCTTCAAAAATTGGTAGATTGATGTGTAGGACAAAAACAAATTTCTCCTCCTCCGTAAGTTAAACAGCTACCTCTGCGTTCTTAAGCATCAAAACTTTCTAGAAGGTAAGTAGGTAAGACAGTAACAAGCCAAGATATCTTGTTATGTGTTTCAGACAATCTTTTGCTAACTATGAAGGCTGCCATTTAGGAATGCCAGGACTTGTTCCACTTTAAACTGCAAGCAGAAACACCTGTCTTAAAGTGCTCGTTGTTTGTCAAAGTTCTGTTCAGTACCACAAATACAGCTTTGAATTTTCTGTCTGCTCTGAAGATGAATTCTAACCCTTTTCCCAATTAACAGATGATCTGTTCTCTATTAGTTGTCAGCCTTCCTCCTTTTACCTAAATATTACAGAGTTCTGTGATAAGTGACAAAACAAATTGACGATATGAAGATCAATGTGTTTGATGTTTTTCATTTATGGTCATGAAATACTGGGACTCTTCCACTTTGAGGCTTGTAGACTGAATAACATCAACTACCTTGTCTTATCAGGTCTGATTTCTTGTTTAATTTCAGGCAAAAATTAGAATATATTTAAGTGCCTATTTAAAGTAAGAAAGATAATGTAGAAATGGTGCATGCAGAGCCTTTTAATGTCAAAATTTAGGGGCAGATTTTGCTTTGAAAAACAGAGACAGTATAAAAAGCGTATGTGAACTGCAGAAAGAATCATTCTCCACAAGCATGAGCTTGTTGCTTGTTAAGATATTTGCAACATCCCTAAAATCTGCAGTCATCTGATGTTATGTATCTGTGAATATCCTGACCTAACTCACATAGGCAAATATACTTTCTGAACATTACATAACTCAATAGAGAAGAGCACAGAAGGACAGATTAACTAGATCACTGTTATGAATTATGGCTATTGCATAAATGAATCTCTAACAGTTAAGTCAGTATCCAGCATAATGGAATTAAAATTCATATAATGCGTATGCTATTGACTGAGTAGAGATGATGAAAATGTAGAGCTAGTAAACTGTTTCAATAAAATACAACTTAGAAATGCTTCATTGTGTTGAAGAGGTGTTTAAATGTAGTTATAACATGGCTTTATAAAATACTGCACTGCATAAAGAAGAATGTGATATGTTTAAGAAAACTTCACACTGTATGTCTCATACAAATAAATAGGAAAAAATGCTCTATCACTGAAAACATTCCAAAAACATATTTAACCTATGGCTCTACTTTAGAAATGTATTATCGTGGATATCTGTACTCATCAGCTTAGTGATAAACGCTATCATATTGTATTACCCTTCAATTGTTTCCTTTCTGTTGTCCACTGTGTTGTGTACATGTTGCAAATTATCTCCCTCGGTCATTTTCATTGTCCTATACTGTTTCCAAAGCATAAACTAATTTATTGTCATTTCAATGTCATTTTTTCTTCACTAGCCTCTATGAACCTTTCACATCAAATTCATGTTCATGTCTACTATTCTGAGTTCTGATTTGGGCTCAACCCTGCTCTAAATCCCCATATTTAATTCTGCTCATTAAGAGTTTTCTTAATTCCTAGATTTATTGCCCTTTTACTGTCTTCCCTTGTTGGTCCTTTCATCTGTATCTCTTCTTGCTTATTTGTGAAGTTTGTCTTTATATGAAGTTATCCATGAGGATAGCTCTGCAGGAACCTGTGTAAGCTTTTTACTCAAATAAGATATACTTTTAATTATGATATAAATGTATCCTTGAATAGAAATTCAGATTAAGATTCCTAAGAACTTCCTAAACCGTTAAGTTCTAAATTTTAATTTTTTAAAGAACTTCTTCTTCCTTTGAACCTTGTTGACTACTCCATTCAAAAAAAAAAAGCTATCCAGTATGAAATAGCTGTATTCTTGCTGAGATTTAGGCATGTACATAGTGCTTTGTGATCAGCCTGAACTGAAGTGATATTTTGCTGATACTGTGTAGCAGTGGTATTAGTGAGATGGTGCACTGGAATCTGAGAAAAAGGTATTACTCCTGTTTGTTCTGTCGTAACTATGTAACTTCCTTAATAAATGCTAGCTTCAAATTAGTGTTATTGCATCTCTAAGATATTAATTGTCAAAATATTTAAAACACAACCCATTTAAATGCGTCTGATGTTCTACTGAAATGCTTGATTTGTGGCTTTTTTTTTTTTTTTTTTTTTACAAAAAATTTTTTTTACCTTTCGAAAGCTGAGTCTATCTGTACAGTTTAATTAGCAGTATGTCTGTGTGACAGTAGCTGTGGTACGTGGTAGGTTATCAGGATCAAAATAAACTATCTTAAATATTTAAATGAGAGTTCTGCTTGACTTTCAGCTTTTGCACGTTAGTGCTCTGGAAAGAGGCAGTTTTAGGGAATTATAGATGCTGCAGTACTAAGTGACAGAATCTGTGGGTTGCTAGTCTTCTCTCCTGAGACTACTTTCAATATCAGACCAAAAAAAATCTTGCTTTAGTTTTAGGGGAATTATCAGCTAAATGGCCTCTGTATAATGAAACAATTTAAGTGCTGCATGACATTATGCAAGTCTATTATATCTGAGATAAAACCCAAATAAAACTGGCACATCATACTTTAAAATAAATAATTTAAATCTCACACATTGCATCTGATTTTCTGTGTTTTAAAATTAGTGTTATGTTCGTATGCACAGGCAAATGATTGTTTAAAGAGTTTTTATAGAAAGATGGACAAATAATACCTCAGAAAATCACAAGTAATGATCTCTGAAGAGATGAACGTTTAGATGAAAACTTCCTCAGGCTAAAATGAAGCGAAAAAAGGGTTGCTTACAGCTTAATCTAAACTTCAGTCTAATGTATTTAAGAACATGGTAGTGTTGTCGTGAATCTCATCTTAAAATGAAGACTAAGTACACTGAAGTGCAGTTCTGCTCTAAAAAGAAGTAACATGTTCAGAATAAAAGTTGAAGGTTTGTCTTTATTGTGTTTCATTGGCTTCTAGGTAGACTCGCTTTAAGATTTTTGTACCTTTCAACTTTCCAAACTAAACAGTATTCTTTTCCTCTTCATGTGCTTGTCTAAAGACAAATTTAAGGTGTGTAAAATGTGAATGTGAAACATTTGAACAAAAAACCTGATTTTTTTTTTTAAAAAATCTTTCTTATTTAATATAAATCGGATGTCTTCCTGCTCCTTTGACTGTGTTAAATGCATGTGTAAGATTTCATGGTGACTATGATGTCTATGCCATATGTGTGTAGTCAATTTGCATGAATGAGAGAGAGACTCTTGGTTTACTCTTTCCAGTGTTGTTCCAATTGTCAAATGACAAACATAGCTGCTATTTTCATTTTTAACTTCTTGCTGACACCTCTTTACATGTTGTTTTTCTAAAATACTTGGTTTTGAAAGTATGTACATATTTTTGAAAGCTTTTGGTAGAATTTCAACTTTGTTTATGAATACGAACAGTAGTTGGTTTCAACGGTGATAATTTAAGGCCAAATCTGTTATTTTCCCCAAAATGTTGTTGCTGTTTTACCAATTCAGGCATTAATTCTTTGTGGATTTGTCCATTGTTTCTAGTGTTTCTTTCCTTTCTAAAGTAATATCAAAGTTCAAAATTAAGAGAAAAAATTGATTTTTGATTCTAAAAGTGTGCCATATCCATTGCTTTCAGAAGATCCTGAGTTGGATACCTATGTCGGTATCATAGAATCACACGCAGAATGGTTGAGATTGGAAGGCACCTCTGGAGGTTGTCCAGTCCAACCTCCCTGTTCTTGCAGAGTCTGCTGGTGTGCTTTACCCAGATGGCTTTTGGAGATCTCCAGGGAGGAGGAGACTCCACAACCACTCTGGACAACCTGTTCCATTGCTTTGTCACAGTAAAAAAGTATTTGCTCATGTTAGGAGAGAACTTCCTGTGTACTGTTTTGTGCCTCTTGCCTCTTGGCATTCCATTCATATCCAAAGAAATTGTGCTGAGGGTCAGAAGGTGGTGCTTGTATACTTAAACAGTTCAGAAATACTTATAAAATTTTAAGAACCTTTACTGTAAGTGATGGTCCTACTCTGTGGTTCTTATCTTGCCTGTAGACCCTTAAAAAGACCTATTCATACTGATATGAAAGCTCTGCTTTGCCTTGCAGTTCAATAACAGCACTGTAGACTTGCTGCTCTTATTCCTAGGCTGATAGACTAGAGGCCCAGTATAAAGCCTGTGACTGTGGCAGAAACATTCTTTTTAACAAAATCCAAACTGGAGTGTCAATTCCAGCTGAATTTCAATTTCTTTTGAATTGTCACATACAGTGTTCTTCTGAGAACTGAAAGACAATCTGTGTTACTAGCTGTTCTTAGTATGATTTTTTTGCTTAATATATTCACAGTTCATATACGTGCAGAAAAAAGACACATTAAAAGGATGAAAACAATGAAAACTGTAGTCCTTATGTTTGTGGTTAAGTCTAACCTTCTCATGTGGCAATTTGTGTGGAAACATGAACAGCTATTATTTAGTACAAAATGTCATGGTATACAAAGTTTTGGAATTTGAGCCTGTCACAGTTATTGTGTATGTTATGAATATACCTCAGAAGTAGAGTACACTTACCTGTGTAAATTGTCACCCACATACAGTTCTGAGTGGTTGATTCACTCTGAGCTCAAACAGTAACTCACAATTTTGCAATTTAGCTGCAAATTTCTAGCTTAAGCTAAAAACAAGGAAAGATATTTCTTTTTCTTCATTGTAAAATCAAACCTGGATTTATTTCTTGTTTCTGCTGTGTTATCTTTCTTTAATGTTTTGATGGTTGTCTGAAGAGATTAGAAGAATGGCTGGAGTAAAACTCTTGAGTAGCATTACTGAAAATGCCCTATTTTGTCACAAACTGTAAACAATATATAGCCATAGTCATCATAACCCCCTCCCAAAACAAGACTTTTTTTTTGTGGGAGGTAAAGACTATCTTATGAGGAAAAATGTAATCCTTACTAAATTTATGAATGGATTTTTAATCATTTTTAAACTTGAACTTATTCAAATCATTCCTTTTCAAATGATAACAGAAATGCAAAAATATATTTGCAATTTATTGTATATTGATATATTTATTTCTGTGAGGTAATCAGAGGCCATAAAATTCTATCAGTCCAGCTACAGCAGGTGTTCTTACACTATATGTAACAAGTATGTGAAAGGATTTAGTGAAAACATCCTATTCACATAGCTTTTTAATGAAGCGTTCTTGCCATCAGTCTGTCAGATCTCTTGTCTGCAGGCATTTGATTGCAGACAACAAAGTAATATTTGTTTTCTTGTGTAAAGAGTTGCAGATAATTAGGACAATCAATCAGTCTGCTCTGAAGGGCACGGAAAGATACTTCTATGGATTTACCACCTCAGAAGGTGATTTAAACTATCTCAATGCCTTTGCATGAAGTTGATTTGGAATACTCACATGATACATTAGTTAGACACAGCTAGTAACTATCAGGTAACTGTCAATGACAGCAGGAACTTCAGCCCCATACATCTTTCCCAAGTAATTGTTTGTTGATCTTAGATCATTCGCCTAAGTTTCAGGAATATTATAACCTAATGTGGTGATATCACCTAATATGGTGTCTACTGGGTTAAAATAATCCCCCGAAAAGGGTTTAGTTGCACCAGTAGTGATTCACACTTCCGTTTGTTGGTCAGTATTGGGTTGTCAGATTAAAATCTAAAGGTAGCAAATACATGTTGGAATAGAATTGTGCTGTCCCTCTTAATCTTTTATCAGACATACTGATAAACCTGAGAAAGTAAAAGTGAGTTCTCCCTAAGCATAAACTGTTTTCTCTGCTTTAATAATTCTATACCTAACCATGTTTCCTCACAAAATGGCAGCTGTTTATAGTGCTGTTACTTCTGTAAGGAAGTCAAAACTACTCCTTCTGCAGGCAAAATACAAGCCCATTAGAATGATTGTTATAGTTGTAACAACTAAATGTCTTCACTTACGGTGGCATAACTTGCTAAACCTCTAATATTATCTATATAAACCTACTACCTTTTGTTTTCTGAGGGATTTAGAAAGTAGCTGTGTCTGATCTGACTTATCAGAAATGATTATCAGAAATGAATAATGTTATATGGAAGAGATTTGATTCATATCTTTCATGTCCTACCTAAAAACCAAGTTTCACTAAGCCAGTAGAAGGTTCCATGGCCTATCAAGAACATACCAAGGCACATCATGCAACTGTTTTGAATTCTTTACAGCCATTCAGCAAAACATAGTCTTGTTGTTTGATCAATATTTGTTTTGGAGTACTTTGAAATGCTTAGTAAAACTTATGTTAAGGTTATCTGTTCAGAAATTCCCATTGAAGTCAATCTGTCTTAACCATGCATTTAGTGAGCCAACTGTTTTCTACTGCCTACACCAAAAAGTTGGTTCTTTACTCTCAAATTTTACTATGAGGTAAATGCTCAGTCTTAATGTTTAAACTGTACTCCAACACATGCTACTTTTTTTTTTTTTTGAAGAACCATGATAAAACCATTTTAATGACCTTTCAAAAAAAGATCCCCTGACTAAAGTACAGCCTCTATCAAATACTTCTTAGCTGCCTACAACTTTACTGAACTTCAGTCTTCCTTAGCAAAAAGTATTTTCTATATTCTATAAAATGTTTGTCCGAGTACTTTTTTTTTTACATTTCAGCATTGCTGTATATGTGATTCCAGATTTAAGTGCTTACGGGTTATATAAACCTTTATAAATATTTTCAGCTCCTATAGACTGTGCAATCAGTTGCTCACAGTTCTTCATTTACTGAGATATTACTCTTGCTTTCTTACTATCTTTGCTTAAATATTTATTTTTTCTTACTATTAACACTAAATTATCAAAATAAATCTTAATGTAAAAATGAGTTTTCAAGCACAAACTGGAGAAACTAGGTGAAAATGTCAGAAAAGCTAACAGATGTGATGTTGGGACAAGCAACCAACATCTAACACATAGGATCCAAAAATCCTTCCAGGCTCTTTGGATCTGGTTGCACTCTGGCTGCAGTTTGCTTCTTTACTGAGACTAGACTGAAGCAAGTGACGTGAATCCCACTTCTCTTTAAGAATGACACCTGGGCAGAGTATTCCTGCTAACATTTGGGCCTCTTTCCTGATCTACACTTTTATTTTCAAAAATAACTTTGTGGTTTGTTCTGGTTTTTTTTTTTTGTTTTGTTTTTTTTGGGGGGGGGGCGCTGGGAGAAAATTCTTCAAATGGAAATAGTTGGCTAGAAAGATAGAAAGACTAGGGGGTAGTTATGACGTTGTTCAGGATTTTGGAGTCTCCCTATTCTGGAGATATGAGCAGATTTCTGCAGAAATTTATTTGTACAGATGCTCTTCTGTTTCTCTATACCCTAAGATGATGACAAAACCACCTTCTTCTGACTACTAACATTTTTATGAAAGCTTAAACTGAAGGACTTTAAAAACTATTCTTCAAAAATTCAATTAAATATTTTAAAATTGCTTAGAATTGAAGTGCAGTATTTCAGTCAAATGAAACAAATGTTTCAGTTAAACTTGGAAAATGTACTTTCCAGCCATACATAAGATATCTTTTCCTTAAAATAAACAAACAAAAAAAACCCTGCTTACTTGTTTAACCGCAAATTACCTCTTACTTAAGAAAAAAACTCAAAGCAAAATGTTTCCATCTCCCTGTAAAAACCATAGTTGATATATCTTAAACTTTTCATAGAGCTGTGAAACCTTATGCACCAGGGGTCAGTATTGGGGCTGATCTGGATTAAGGAAGTGCACCCTCAGTAAGTTTTCAGATGACACCAAGCTGGAAGAAAGTGTTGATCTTTTTGAGGGTAGGAAGGCCCTGCAGAGGGATCTTTTCAGGCTGGAACAATGGGCTGAGGCCAATTGTATGAGGTTCAACAAGACCAAGGGCTTGGTCCTGCACTTTGGTCACAACTCCATGCAATGCTACAGGCTTGGGGCAGAGTGGCTAGAAAGCTGTGTGGCAGAAAAGGATCTGGGGATGCTTGTCGACTGCCAGCTGAATGTGAGCTGACAGTGTGTCCAGGTGGCCAAAAAGTCCAACAGCATCCTTGCTTGTGTCAGAAATAGCGTAGCCAGCAGGACCAGGGAGGTTATTGTCTGCTTGTACTTGGCACCACTAAGACCACACCTTGAGCGCTGTGTTCAGTTTTGGGCCCCTCACTACGAGAAAGACATTGAGGGTGCTGGAGCTTGTCCAAAAAAGGGCAACGAAGCTGGTGAAGGATTTGGATCACAAGACTTATGAGGAGCAGCTGAGGGAACTAGGGTTGTTTAGCCTGGAGAAGAGGCTAAACAATGTAGCCTCAGGGTAACCTTATCGCTACTGAAAGGAGGCTTTAGCTAGGTGAGAGTTGGTCTCTTCTCCCAGGTAACTAGTGATAGGACAAGAGGCAATAGCCTCAACTTGTGCCAGGGGAGGNTGAATGTGAGCTGACAGTGTGTCCAGGTGGCCAAAAAGTCCAACAGCATCCTTGCTTGTGTCAGAAATAGCGTAGCCAGCAGGACCAGGGAGGTTATTGTCTGCTTGTACTTGGCACCACTAAGACCACACCTTGAGCGCTGTGTTCAGTTTTGGGCCCCTCACTACGAGAAAGACATTGAGGGTGCTGGAGCTTGTCCAAAAAAGGGCAACGAAGCTGGTGAAGGATTTGGATCACAAGACTTATGAGGAGCAGCTGAGGGAACTAGGGTTGTTTAGCCTGGAGAAGAGGCTAAACAATGTAGCCTCAGGGTAACCTTATCGCTACTGAAAGGAGGCTTTAGCTAGGTGAGAGTTGGTCTCTTCTCCCAGGTAACTAGTGATAGGACAAGAGGCAATAGCCTCAACTTGTGCCAGGGGAGGTTCAGGTTGGATATTAAGAGAAACTTTTTCTCAGAAAAAGTGGTGGGGAATTGGAACAGGCTGCTCAGGGAGGTGGTGGTGCCACCATCCCTGGAGGTTTTCAAGAAAAGGGTACATGTGTCAATTAAGGACATGGTTTAGTGGGCTGGTAGTGATAGGTTGACAGTTAGACCAGATGATCTTAGAAATCCTAAATGTAAATTAAATAGTAAAGAGTGAAATCTCATTAAACAGAGAAGGATTTATATTTCATTTATAAAAAGTTAGTGAAAAAGCATGTTGCAGAAGTGTCAGAAACTCATTTGCTTCAACTAACAGAATTGAACCCAAAGAAAGTAATGACTCTTCTTTGAGTGTCTATTATTAACTGTTTTGCATATTAAGGTAAGTGAATTAGTCAGCATGGTTGTTTACTAAAGGACAGGAGGTGATCTTAGGCTCTTGTTAACTTTCTAATGATGCTTTCAGAGTGCAGAGGATTTGCAGCATCAGGAAATACACTGTGTTACCCAAAGAGCTGAAACAAGAGAGCAACTGCAACAGCTACTGTCGCAAAACTTAAAATCTGTCCCATTTGTTTCCCTGATTTGTTTTTTCTTTTCTTTTCATAAGATAATGGATAAGACTAAGAGGAAAAAAATCTCTACATTACTAGGTGCCTTTATGTGGCAGCTTGCTGAACGCTGGTAGTTGAAAAGCATTTGCTCTTCTAATTAAAACAGTACTGTATTTTTTAGCATCTGGGAAAGATTCTTCAGCATGGACTATAAGGGTTGACGGGGAAATGGTTGCTATGGAACTATTTTCTGAGCTAGCGTGGCATGACAACATTTAGTATGATTTAATTTGCATCTCTTCCATGCTGCAGTTTCTGAAGGATGATGTGGCTATAGATTTCACCAGTAGTATCTCAGAAAGCATAGCCCAGCACTGATCGCAGTTGCTTCCTCAGAAATAGTAGAAATATCAACCTCCCCGCTCCCCTTTAGCAAGATTTTGAGAAGTAGTGAAGAATCAATCTAAGAAATTATTAAATATTTCATCTAGCATTTATCTAGTAGGCAAGCTCCTAGTGTTATTTCAAGAAACTGAAGCTGGCATTTCTCAGCTTTCTGGTTAGAAAATGTTTTTTCTAGTCACTAATAGTTCTATAAAAAGAAAAGAAAATAAATAGGCTTTTCAACCAAGCCTTGATTGTGTACCGTTCAGACAAAACAGTCTCAGAATATCAGAAAACTACTCTAATCTGCAAGTCTGTTTCATGTCTAATAGGTCAAAATGTACACATTATGAAATGTACAGAAAGTAACAAATAACAAACAAAAGAAATAGCTTTTATGAAGCCTGATTATTTTAAATTTCCTATGAGAAGATAATACATGGATAACTTTTTTGTTTAAAATTACAGTAAGAGTTCCATGTAAATATCAATTGTTAACATTGTGTGAGTGCATTTGTATTTCATATTTATTAGCTGTACTAAATTGTGAGCTTTCCATATTTCCACATTCTTCATTAATGTGTTAGACTTTTTTTTGATGAGGGTGAAAAGATGTTATGATAAATAGAACAATTAACCATTGCTGACTTAAGGCTCCAAGGGTGAAACACTTGGACCTTCCATTTCTGCTATAGAAACAGACCCATATATAAAAAATGTTTTATGTCTTTATCTTCCGTTGAAATTAAGTTTAATATAGTGGATTTCGTTTCATGCCCATTTGAAAGGGCTCTGTTTTAAATTTTTGCTTCATGTGTAGTTTACTTTATTTCTGGTTTAGTAATTAACTTTACTAATAATACTGTTAGTTGAATAAAATATTTGTGCGAATAAAATATCATATGGCTTTACTACTAAAAGGGAGAATCTGGAAATAATGAACTGCAAAAAAAATCTAACTTATTGCATTAAATAAACATAATTTCAAAATCAAATGTATTAGCAAAACTAGACCTATGCCTTAAGCTAGACAAGGCTGTATTTATGTGTTATTTCCTCAATAAATTAAAAATCAATTAATTTTAATTCAAAGTTGCTATTTTTAGGATGATAGATGTCCAAATTTCATTTCAGCCCAGAGGTGCATGGAAACTTAAATAATATTTCTTTATGTTTGACATTACATGTGCCTCTGAGACTTATTCTTTCTTGAAACACTGCTAAACATGTTTAAAAATTAACTAGATCGTAGTGCCAGGGCTGTGGTCGTCAAAATTCCTGTTTTCCCACCTAATTCTCTGCTTTGGCAGCAAATACATTTGGATGTCATCCAGTGCCGATTTGCAGTGCTGTCTCCCACAGGAACTTGTTACTAGAAATGGAAAGGGGAAAGTGTTTTGCCACCATTAGGTGGCTCACTATGAATGTGTTTGTGATGGAGCTACTAGCTGTGCCACCCCCTCCTCCACTTTGCCTTGCTCTGTGCCTGGGGTTGTCTCTGCTGCTATGAGCTTTTTTGCAATGTGTGAATCATTTACAGGAATAAGGAGAAAAAGACCCTGTCTTCGAGTTCCAGAATAGCTGAGACCTGGGTCTTGCTCCGAGGAAAGTGTTCACAAACTGCAGTGTAAGGAGAGGTCTATTTGCCTCCCGTTACTGCCTGCCCCTTTGTTCCTTGTGTCCTTGGCAGAGACTGAAAGAACTGGGCCTGTAATACTTGGTCCCTGCTGTGCCACTTAAAGAAATAATAAGCCATTGTCTTCATTAAGCAAGCCTTGTTTTAGCAAACAGAATTCAGATACTAAAAAGGGAACATTTTTAAGGGGGGAGAATTAAGAGACAGGGATGCTTTACAAAATTCCCTAGAGAAACTGCTTTGTTTCCACTATTTTATTGCTACTTACTGAGAAGATTCATATTCAAATAGGTTGGGGTTGTGAATCGGTCGTTTGCACATTCTCATGCACCCAGGAAGGCTATGATTATGGCTAATTACAATGACGAATGAAATCCTAACAAGAGTGCTCAATCAGATTGCTGTTCATGCATGAAGCAACTAAGACTAGCCAATGGAGGTGTGATTTTGGTAATTACAAACAATGGGGCTAAGTTGAAAAAAGCTTAGTAAATCTGCTTGAGACAAAATAAGGTCTAATTAATCACTTTAAGTTCTGAATTCTCCAGATGATCTGCATGCTCTGTTTTCTTTAGCATTCCTTTAATAGACTTAGTCTAAGGAGCAAGAATGCTTCCTTTTTGCTCATATTTTCACTGGGTAGAATGCAAGTGTTTCAAAATATTCTGACTTTCCCTTTGTGACAGTGGTGTTGCAACCTGTTTTTTCAGGAAAGTAGATGGAACGGTAGAAAAATAAACACGCTGCTATTTGCCTTGCTAGCAGTGTCATTATCTACTTCAAGAAAAACAGTGAAGTTACATTAAGTTGTCATAGACCTCACTCCCAAATCTTATTTAATGGGAATTTTGACATTTCCTCCAAATATTTTAAATCTGCCTTAGAAGATTTATTTAAGCTAATTACTAAGTACTTATATTTTGAAGTTTTATTTCCTAATTTTTGGATAAATGAATATATAATAACATTAAATATATAAAATCAAATGAATAAATTTCTGGGAATTAAACTCTGAAAGCTAGGTAGTTCTTGTGCAATGCGTTAACACTAATTCCAATTTTTATTTTAAACATTCTATTACATGAGCCACTATTTTTGTATGAAAAAATGCTCAGATTAGAATATCTGTATGTAATCACTATATTGAGTAACCCATGAGCTGGCTGTGGTGTACACTAGGGAACATTTCAGTAACTATTCTTGTAGATTCATTTGGTGTGAAAAGATCACCTGGTTATTTGACTTAAATAAAATTTTGCTTTGAAATATCTTTTGAGAGAAACCCTTTCAGTTTTGAACTTCTAAGAGCAATCATTGTTTACATTTGATATTAAATAATAATAGTTCTTCATATTAAGGTTTGCATCACATTTCTGTTCATCCTCAGAAAGCTGTATGTCTGTCTTTATAAACATGCATGAAGTATTAAGGCACTATGTACTCATAAAACCCATAGAATGAATTTCTTTTTGTTTTATTGACGTGAAAATCCACAAAAAGTAAATATAAAGTAAATAGCACATATTTTGTACCATTGATGTTTGTGTGAATAAATCTTCAGTAGTTCTATTGGGTCTTTTTCTGTCAGTTAGAGAGCTTGAGAGATTGTCCACAGCCCCCTTATTTAATAGATCTTTTAAAGTACAGAAAATACCTTTTGATTTGCCAAAAATATTCATAAGGTAGATGCACAGCTTGAAAATTTCATCAGTATATAAAACTACTAGAGGTAGCTTTAATCTGTTATTTTTTGAGATCTCAATGTTAAAAATGGTAAAGCTTAGATTTTAAGTGCTAAAATAACCCTGACAAATTAGCGTAAGGCTGCTCGTTTCATGTGATCTTGCAGATCTGCTAATAAACTTTCAGTTTGAGTAAAACCCATTTACCCATGGTTCTTCTGAAATAAATGTCATGTTTCTAGCATACAATGATGTAATACCAAAGTTACTGAACTTCCTTTATTTCTTCTCGTAATATACATAATTTTCATAGTGTGGTTCAGCTATTTGGAAGCCTGGATTGCAACAGGGGGGAACTGTCTGGTATGGCCCTTTATTCTGTGATATGATGAATGATCCAAAAGTACACAAATCTCTTTTTCTTCCTTTGATTGCCACTGGTGTATCTTAAATACCTACACTTTTGTATGGAAAGCCTTTGCGTAATTGTTTGATTTTCCAGTAGTTCAGTAAATCAAAGCCATCTAGGCCGTATGCCAACCACTTATATATCCTTAAAATTAATTAGGTAATCCAATTCATAGGTCAACCACACACACTGTTCATAACCTAAAAGCAAAAGTAATCATTTTGCCTAGCTGCAGGTTTTCGTTTGACATAATATAAATGAGAAACTTACTTGAATATAGCCATGTGCTTAAGTTGAAAGTCTTATGATTAATTCTGCAGGTGATGCCCATACAGTATTCTCACCTGTGAGTTTACCCACTAGTGAGACCAACTTCTTTTGTCCCTGCTTCTGTGCATCTTCAAATCACCATTTCTTATTTTGGTATAAAATAGAGTAGGAGTAAGAGAAGTATTTCTGTCTTTTCTTTTAAAGAAAGGAATACGTCTCCCTCACTGGTGTGAAAACCAGGATAGGAAGTGATAATTCCTACATTAGAGAATTCCAACAGTGTGTTGCTCTTTACGGAAATTAGGAATAAGAGTTTTCTGCCTTAGCTATCTCCTCCATTACGATGGACTAAAGTATATTTTAGCCTTTCTGTATTGTGAAAATTGAAATTATATTAAAAACATGTATGAAAAAAGTCTTTCAAATGTACTTGGTTTAGTTTTTAGAAGATAATTACCTGTTTTCTAAGATGTCACTAGTTGGAATTTTAATCCTAAAGGAATATTATAATTGGAGAGAGAAGAAAACTAAGATACCTTTGTTTGTGTTATGAGTTTATCAGATAGAATATCTTTAAAATATGAAACACCTATGGAATACATAGTGGTATGACGCAACATAAAGGTTTAATTGGTGTTCATTTCTGGATGACCTACGTATTGCCTATGAAACCTTTGTTTTCTCAGCATAAGGTTTTTTCATTCTGACAATATGGAGCTGTTATAAGGCAGCCTAAATAGCCCTTTATCTGATCAAGAAATTAATTTACTAAACAGGCTTATTTGAAGTAAGTGGAAAGAAAATCTGATTTTATTTCTATTAGCAATGCATTATAGAATGTTGTATATTTCAGCTTGTTGTCTCCCTGTATCTGAATATAAAACCTCCATGAAATCTAAGTAGAGATATTTAATTTTTACAACTGAAGGTATTTAATTGGTAAAGTATGCTGGAAAACATACTGAGGTTAGAACAGTACCTTATGCTGTCCAGTATTAGACTGATCCAGTGTTACATACAGATCAGGGACTTGTCTCAGTTTGTTATCTTTACTACTCCTGCTCATCTCAGAGATGCTTAGTGTAAGAGGGATTAGCGACTAACGTACCTGTGTAGGTTATTGTGTATTATTCCTATACTGTGTAACACGAACTATGAATGATGTTTTACAGGTAAGTAAATCATTACATTTTATTTTGCCAACCATTTGTTTCATAGTTAATTTCTCATTATTACGGTAATATAATTTTTACTATTTGTTTAATCACAATACTAGTGCCATTTTTAATTTTTTAATTTCATTTTTTTCTAGGACATGTTATACTTCGTAATTGCTTCCTTTTTGTTGAGTTATTGCAAATCTTAATGACAGAATAAAGGGGAAAATCAAGATGACTAGATATTGGAACAATACAATGTATTTTACCATAGAGTTAGTTCCTAAACAACTGGTAATAGACTTTAGTTTTTCTATATAAGAACAGAGAAATAAATAACAAGTGTGTGTATTCCTGCATTAAATAACTGATGGGTATTGTTACCAGGTATTTAATGAACCAAAAAGGTGAAATTCCATTTTAGGAAGCAGTGAGAATTTTACTGAAGGTCAGAGAAAATAATCTTTTACCAAATGATTGTGAGCCAAATTCTGTACATTTTAAATTGTGCAAGATAGACATAAGTTGATACATGATAGAGTTTTGTATGGACTTTTCTTGAAAAGCGGGAATTTAGTGAGGGAGGGAGCAAGACTGAGGACAAAGCATAAGAAACCAAACTTGTGTTGACCAAAAATCCATACAGTAATGATAACCGGACTCTACAGATTCTTTTAAGAACAAGGTCTGACTGTATGATATTTTCTGCGATGCCTTCCTAGCCTTCAGTTAGTTTCAGTTCAAGAACTTTCTTGACCATTATATAGTTTGTCCTGTATTGTTAATTGTAACTTTCCTTTCTGTCTGTCTTTGAACCATATAAGTTTCATGCGTCTTCAGCATCTTTTGGCAAGGAGTTTTACAGGTATATCTCCAGCTTTAGGAAGAACAACTTCCTTTTGTTTTCTTGAGCAGAGTAACACTACCTGTTGTAAACCTTAGGTCTTGCCTGTAGTGCGTAGCACAGAGTCCCGCTTATTTCTATGAATGCATACTACTTTTTCTCTTCATTTACTTGAAGCACTCAGCATTTCAGTAGTTAACAACAGGGTATCAGAATGTAATTTTTTGTGCAGAAGTTTCACCTACTTTTATAAGAGGAAGAAAAAGCTCCACCCTTCCAGCTGTGGCAGAATTCTATCATCATAAAGCAAGCTGAAATAAGACAGATACTTGGAAGCCATTTCTGTAGTTTTATTCTGTACATTTACTGAGAATGAGATTTTTTAAATTATTTCCAGCTCTAGCCAGTGGTCCTCAAAAACGCCTGGCAAACATCTTTGCTTCAACCAAATTTGCAGTTTTTACAGGTTTCTTTAGCAATATTCTTGAGACAAGTTTAAGTAATAAATACTGTAGGAATATGGTAGTTGCAGAGAAAGGTCTTGTGATCATAAGTCTTCATTCTGTTGACATTTTTTTTTTTTAATGCACAACGAACAGAGGAAGTGTCCAGTATTTACTGGATCTAGACTTCCGTTACTTTTTTTCTGTGACAATATACCTACATTATAAATGATGATTTCCAGAAGATTCCAAGACTAACACATCAGTAACTATTGATATAAAAGTATTACATTAGATAGCAAGCTCAGATGTGTTAATTATAGCCTGACTTTAAATAAATAAATAAAATCTATTCTTCCCCACAGTTTTGTTTTAGAAAATATTTATTGTTTTACTAATAGTAAAATTTAACTGAAGAGGTAAGAGTAACAAAATGAAGTATCACTTGTTAAGCTTGAATTTCATTTTGGAATGAACATTTTCTTAATTTAGGTAGCCTATAATTTATAAATATATATATCTGCATAAATTGGAGCCATGACAAGAACAAAGTAGGAAAAATAAGTTCTTCAAATACTTTGACAAGTGTTTATTTGATAATTTTGTCAATGCTAGCAGATTTGATAAGTGTCCCATTAATTTGTAATAAAGCATATGCTAGAATGCTATAAATAATCCAATTTAATGTATAAAGATATCAAAACAGAAATTTAACCTCAATCTTTTTACTAAATATGGACTTTATTCATCCTTTATGAACATAGCAAGCAACTATTTGAACGTTGTTAATGACATAAACCATGTATTTTTTAATAGAAAACATTATTGACATGTTCAGACAGAACAGATTTAACTAGTTTTTTATTTCTAATTAGACACATTTGTAATTTATTTTGTCGATTGATCTGTTTAAAACCAACATGCATAGTTTCTGTGGTTTCATCGTCATAAATACGGAACAACGGTATTCCCTTCAGAAAAGTTTAAAAGAAAAGGAAGAAAGAAAAACAAATAACTGACTTCTTGCTCTTGACAAAGGATTTGTTATCAACCCAACAGGAATTGACATGAACGGGTTGCTGGGTAACCTACAGCTGCTGCAGTAAGAATATCTTATGGGAAGCATTCCTCTGGGCAGCGTTATTTAGAACTATGTCAGAAATTAGAATTAAAGCTATTAAAGCACAAATATTCAGAAAAATGCTTTTGCTGAAAGTTTTTCAGGGTGTATTTTCTATTGCTTGATTTTTATTAAAATTTTATTGTAATAATGTAAAATTGATGTAAATTAAGTCACTACAAATCTGTTACTGGAAACGATACTGCCACGTTAAAGTACACAAGCAAGACTTTATTAACTCTTTTAAATAGTTTTAAAATATTTTTAGTAAGCAGCTAGAACAGTAAATACTGCTGTATAGGTTTGAACTTAAAAGTAGTACGTTACAGTCAAATCCAGAACTGTATGACTATTCAGAGCATTTTAATGAATTAATTTTAAATTACAAAAGTCTTTTAGTTCTTTAATTTCACATTGTTAGGTGCTTTTTTTTTTTTCCACCCTGCTCTTTATTTCTATTAATTTCTTCCTGAAACTTGTGGAAGGCAGGAAATCTTGCCATAAGATTTAACTTTTTAAATGGAAACTATTCTAGCTGACTGTTGTGCAAGAAGAAGCAAAACTATACTAGGAAAATATTTTTGCATTTTACTTTTAAAATTGTAATTTTCAGGAAAAATCCATCAGTTTCTTCAACATGAAACACTTTTCATGCAAGTTGGAAAAAGTTGAGTTTATAGTACAAGTCTACCCGTCCATTCAGACATTATAGCTTAAGATAAGTTTGCATAATAATTATGGTCATAACATAGAGAATAATATGATTCTAAGAGAATTCCTAAATAGTAATGTGTATATAGTTTACTTTAAAATGTATGCTGTTTAATGAAAACTTGAGAGGCCAGAATGTTTTTAATGAGACTTAACAAGGAACACATCTGACAGGAGATGGTATTTTAAAAAACACTAGGCTGCAAAAATATAAGTAGTTGGAGGAAGTCAGAACTGCCCACTATCCATAATCCAGAAGTCCATTTACTTCCTTTAGAAAGTTATAAAGTAGCAATGCAAAACATCTCTTGAGAATATGAATGGTAGGGATGTCTTTTAGTGCGTGTGATAAGGGCATATCATTTATCTGTAATAAATGTAGTTATTGTAGAAACAAGACATTTCATACTACAGTGAGTGAAAACATAATGAATACCATGTTCAGTAACAATTCAGAGAGATCTTAGTGGCATACTTGAATTTTTCCCTTAATCAAGGTCTCGTATTTTGCAAAGTCTTATTATATTTACAAAATAGACTCTGTTTATCTTAAAGTAGGAGTATTCTTAATAGTTGAAATATTTGCCAAACAGTTCTATCTCTGAAATATTTCTGGGAACCTTGGTTCTAGGAATAAAAAAAAGAGAGAACAACCAACATGTAGTAAATACTGTTAGGGAATTTTTTAGTAAATTCAGTGTTCTAGTATGATTAATTTGTCCCATATTTTGTCCATCATTTCTTCTCTAATGATTTTCCTTTATTTTGCAATTAAGTAGATTAGGTCTGTGCATGGTCATGAAGTAAAGCTTGTGTATTTTGTTAGAGGTTTTTGAAAGTTTCCTTGCTCGTCTATTTCTACATTCACTTTCCAGTACATTACATCTTTAAAGTTTTTTTGAAAATGTAGATAGGTTTTGCCTAATTGCAATGGTACTGCCTGCTTTATTTCTTCTACTAAATTGCATGAAGAAAGAATTATTTTAGAATCACAGAGTTGTTTAGATTGAAAAGGACCATAAAGATCATCTATTTCCAACCCTTGTACAGTTTGCGTAACTGTTCAGAAGAAAGTCAACTTTTTTTTTAAATAGTTAAATGAGCAGATTAGACTGATGAAGCATCTCAAAGTCTGCTTCTTAGCAATTGAAATAGTGCTTTGTACAGGAAAAAATAAAGTTTTTGTTGGGAAACACATCTTTACACAGCACATACCGTAATTTTCAGTTTTATATAATTTTTGATAGTCTTTTTAATGTAGGTGGTTTTAACATCTAATTTTATTCCTTCTATTCATAGAATCATTATCAAAGCATGTTTAGAATCTTTGTTCTTTTGGAAAAAACAGCACGTTTTAGCGTATGTGGATTTTACACTTCTATTTCCGAGATAGACTTAAAACATGCCAATAGTAAAACTACAAGTCTGTAACCTCATACTATTCTTAGCTACTGCATTAAGCAATAAAAATGTGATTTATTAGTTTTTAACCTACATCTGATATAGATATGTTTATTGCAGGAGTAAATGCAGACAGTTGTTTACTACCTAAATCAGCCTTGTCAGACAAAAAATCTCCAGTAATATTTTTAAGTCAAAATAGACTGATGAATTCTTTTGTGGTCTGTGATCAAACAATCATGAATGGCTGTTTTCTGTAATATAGTTGCATACTGAATTTGAAAGAGACAAAGCAATCTACGCTGAAGTACACTTTTTATTTAAAATATATATTTGGCTTGCAGTCAATACTATAATCAGTGTCTGCCTAGTAAACTGGTAGGACTTTTATGTTCTGATTGCTTTCTATTTAGAAGTTTCTTTTAAGGTGTTTAGAGTTTGTGTTTATGTTTATTATATAAAATATTAAACCTAACCTTGTCTGTAAAAAATGGTAAAGCACCAGTATTGTCAATATAATTTTTTATATTTTCTCTGAGAGATCAAACTACTGTAATAAACAACAATGGCAAGGAACTTTATGGCCCAAAATAAAATAAACAAAACCTATTCAGGAGACCTGAATGCATATTTGAAAATTGGCAGACATTTAGGAAAGAAATTAATAGGCATTATTGCTCAGATGAAAGATTATATTTTACTGTGAGGAAGAATTGTCGTAAACTCCCAACATGAAAGTTCAATACAAATGGATATTATATTACTTCGTTTGAAACACAGATGTCTGGTGTCTGTTAATTCTGTGTCCAAATCCAACATACTGAACTTCCCATTGTATTTCTCTTCTCAGCCACTTCCTGTTTAGTAATAAGTATACTCCCTGTTTGTGGAGCTTAACAGAAAATATTTTGATTGAACTCATGATTTCCTAAATACAAACAGTTTTCACTGAAGTCAGGAAGATTAATGTCTGATTACATATTGCACAGTGTATCCCACAGCACAACATTTCATTAGGTACACTAGACAGAAGTTAGATCACTGAAGATTTTTAACAGTATTTGCATTACTTCATAGTGTTAGTCTATCGAAAGACATAAGAGACATTCTATGTCCACTGAGAAAAATTAGCTGTGGTAGGTAGACAGAAATAGGATCATCTCAGTTATAAAGGGAAAACAAAGAAATAAAAAGGTACCAGAAGAAAAGTCCATGTCGTGCCTTTTTACTCTAAAAGGCATTTATCCTTCTGTGAATCTTCTTTTACCATTAAAAATTAATCACCATGAAGTTAATATGTAACCAGCTGAATTTCAGCCAGGTAAAGAGTGCAGTCTCTCCCACCTTATGTAACTGATATCATGTAACGTGTCAACATCCTACTGATATTCCATGAGTATTCTATGAGTAGCCATTAAAAAAAGATTGTGATAGGAAAATTTACCTGTCATACTTCAATTGTGAATTCTGGAAAGCTCATTTTATATTTTTATCCTGATGCAGGTTGAAAATAAAGTTTGTAAAATATTTTCTGAAAGGAGAGAAAGTATCAAATGGACTGAAATGCAAGGGAAGGAAATTAATAGAGTTATAGTTAACAAAAGAATATATTAGTGTACTTGTTTCTTGAGAATGTTTTATGTGTAATACATGAATTATTTTTTAGATAAGCTAGAACAGAGTTATATGCCTAGGGTTAAGAAAGTGTAGTGGTTTATGAGACTAAAAGCCATGTAAAAATGAATATTACTTTATACATAGGTTGCTCTGAAAATAATGCCTCCTATTTCCATGGAAACTACAAGAGATACAAAGAGCACAATGTTCGATATTCAGAGCACACTATTTGATAAAGCCAAGTCTCAGCTGCAAAACACTATTTTTCAACAGTCACTACAATTAGCATTTTCGCCAGCTGTGAACAAGAACTCTTCATTTCATGGTATGACAGTTGTGTATGGCTGTCCAGAACGTGGCTTGTCTCTCACATCACCGTCATCACTGCTGAAATGCACCACCTCACAGTGCTCACATCCACTGTTTTGTCTCCATCAAGGTTCAGCAAGTTTCAATGAATGTCAAAGGGTGCAATTTTTTCTGCATGGAGGAATTCAGTTCACACCTTTACTTTGTACACTCTTCCATGTCAGACACTGTTGCTCCTCTGCTGCCATCTGTCACACGGCAACAAAATGGAACAGAATATTGGCAGGATGGTTCAACCTCTACTGCTGTACCACCAACATTCACCTCTGATATCATAGGCCAACATAAAATAGGAGGCATTACTTTCAGAGCAGCCCTCGTATTTCTGCATTCCACTTTCTCAGTCTTTTAGAAAGCTGATGTGGTTTGAATGGAGAAAGTAAAAACTGACAGGGCAAGCATTTAGAGAGGAGTAAAGATGGCAAAAGTTATACCGAAAAGAGTAGAGAGAGCATAAATGAGTTAATGGAAATTACAGAAAAGATTTTGTAGAAAATATGAGATTTAAAACTTCATTTTAAAAGATAAGAAAGAAAAAAAAAAAAGATAATAAAGAAAAAGAAAGAAGGAAGCAGATTCTAGGCAAAAGCCTTTCCAGGGCCCTGAGGGTAATGAAATCTAGGGTTTCTTAGACACAGGCGTAGAGATGTCATCTGCTCTTGTCCGAGGCCTTTAAATCTTGTATTCTAGTACCTAAATGGAATAGACATAGGTTTAATACAGGGAAGTGGAAGAAATAAGATAAGCTCTTATTAAATGAAAACTGTACTTCTACGCAATAATTTATTCTCTTGCTCTCAGCCAATATCAATGCATGCGTGGTAGTTATATTCTCATTGGTATATCATGTTATTCTCAAAATTAGAGTGTTCAGTGAAAGAACCTGTACTGAAGTGTTTACACTGAATCTCATTTATTTTCTCATATAAATTAAAAAAATATTTGTTTGATGCTGTAGAAAGTCTTTGTTTTTTGAAATCTAATTATACTGCTTTTATTTTTGAATTAACCTTTGAAATTGTTGGGAAGTTGTGGAGATAAAATATACATGAGGCTAGTTACTACTGAGACAATTGTCTACTCATCTGAGATATTACCTTTGCCTAAGAAAACTTACTTTTATATACATATATGTGTGTATGTGTATATATATACACAGTGTATATATATGTATACATATAAATATATTTCATTTAATCATTTTCAACTCAGTGTCTAGGCTATGTAGTTTTCTTGTCTCAAAACATCTTTCCCATAATTTAAAAGTACCTCTTGACAGCAGCAAAATAAACATCTACTCTGAGAAGTGATTATATAAAAATGTCAACTCCTTGTTTGGTAGATCTGTTTCTATTGTGGCATTTGAGTCATATCTGACACTAGTGACAAAAATATTTTTAGTTTGATTACCTAGCTTCAGTTATAGCAACAAGGATCCACAAAGAATTAGAAAGATTGAATAACTTAAGTCAGCATATGTCTTTTGAAATGTCTATATTTTGGAGGAGGTGATGATTGATATGGTAGGAAAACTGATGAGGTTCAGACTTCAGATCACATTTCTTCCACTGATAAACCTCATAATCTACGAAAAAGAGAAATAGTTGCCCAGTAAGTGTGTGATGGTTTTGTGAATACCTTCACATACGATTCTAAGTTCTTTTTTATTTCTTTAACTCTGTTTTCTCAGTATAATCTCCAATCTTGATTAAAGTTTCCATTTCACGGGATGAAATTGAACACCTTTCAGTGTAAGAAGTAGGAAAGCAAATGTCATCAACAACTGAGCATCTGTGGCCAAGTGGTGTTTTCAAGAAGCGATTGCAATATCTTGTTGAGGTTCCAAAGACAGATCATAAACTTTCAACAGCCTCTGAAAGCAGCCTCACTGGAACACAGTGGGCATGAAGAATCCCAGGATGAAAACAACAGGGAATATCAGGTCCTTCTTTTAGAGAAAGCTGAAGCTTCCTATCTGATCAGCGTAATTAAATGTGTTATTGTGGTGTCAATAACATTTTACTCCCTTATGTAAGAAGGTAAGCATTCAATTCAGGTATATTTACTGTTATACCTTTTATGTTCTGAAAGCAGAGGGAAAGTTTCTGATTTAAAATTTAAAACTTTCAGTTATTTTGTACACCCCAAACTTTATGTATACTTAAAAGTGTACTAGCTAAGTCTTTCACTGAATTCATCTCTTTGCTTCAGTATACCTTGAGGCATACCTCAAGTATACTTACTTGAAAGTAAGTATAATGTAGTATGTGGAATTTTTTTGCTCTGAGCTCCATGAAGACTAGCTAAGAATTAGATGCATGTATCATGTACCAAAGATTTTCTGGTGTATGTAGCAGATCCACAGCCTTTGACTTCCATTTTCCTTGCTTTATTTTGCCAGATGGTCGTATGTAATATTAGTGGATTGAGAGTTAGTATTTGTCTTCTCACTAGATAAGAAAACAAAGCCAAAAAATCTTCTGAGAAGAAGTTTGAAGTCAAGATTACATTGAGAGTTTTAAATATTTTTATACTAATAGGAAAAATATCTTCAGTTAGAAACACGTGCCACTAGCAATTATTCATTAGCCACTTTTATAATTACTTTGTTAAAAAACTGTTTAAAAAAAAAAAAAAGAAATTTTGATCAGTTTTCAGCTTTATGGGCAGATACGTTGAAGACTTCAGTTTAAGGCTTTCTAGGGAATGGTTCATGGGGAATAATCTCAATCTGTGTAAGCATTCTTTGTTTAAAAGGATTAAATTGATTTTTTTTTTTAATTATGATGTTTCACTATGCAGAAATGTGAGCTGATAAAAGAGATGAAAGGTAAAGACAGAGAGAGAAGCAAAAATCTTCATTTTATAAAAAAGCAACTGGATTTCAATTCACTTGTAGGTACCAGCCTTGAGAAGTATTTCTACACCATATTGAAAAAACATTTTGTGAAAAACATAGAAAACAATTTGTCTCAAAAAAGTCTCATGGAACTACTTTTGATCTGTTTTATGAGAATAATGGAAAATGTTTAATTCTTCCTTCTACATTTAAGCAGTACCTAAGGAAAATTATTCGCCTCTTCCCCTTTCTTCCTCACCCCAACAACTTCTTTAAAAAACACTGATTGATTAGAGGTTGAATTTTTTTCTTCATTCTGCGCTTTTCCTATCTCAGACCTTTAGTTATTGCTTCAGTCTTCTGTCAATTAAGACAATCAGTATCTGATCAAGTGTTAGTGCCTGTTACATATTAGCTATTTGATACTAAGGCTTTCTTTTCATTAAGACTTTATTTTTATTCCCACTCTGGCTATTGAAGGTAGAAATATGCCTGTACACTAAAATTCCTGCACTTGTTCCTAATGCTGCGTTCCTGCACACTAAAGAGACAAGGGTTTCAAGTACTGATTTCAGTATAAGAATTTGTCTCTTCCCAAAAGTTCTTTAACAGGAAGACTGGCAGAGTAATCAGTTAAAATCTCTTTACTCTTCGTATTCATTAGAATTTCCCTATGCTGCAAACTGCTTTTAGCACCAAGTGGAATGGAGTTTATTTTCCATTTCTATTAATTCAGGAATATATCATCACTGTTGAAAACAGATGAATGAAGAACTTCATAACTCATAAAGGAAAACTCCACAAAAATTCCCTGCTTATTCCATGATGACTGTAAAATGCCAGCATATTTTAGATATACTAGTGGAATTCTGAGATACGGTGTGTTCTGGTTTGAGCAGGCAGGCCTGGAAACTCCGCACAGCCTTTCGCTCACCCCCCCCTCCTCCCAGCTGGGTTGGGGGAGAGATTGGAGAAATAAGGTAGAACTCGTGGGTTGAGATAAAAACTATTGACTAACATAAAGAGGAAAATAGAGTACAATAACAGTAATGATAATTATATACAAAATAAGTGATTGTACAAAGCAATCGCTCACTGACCGCGACCGACGCTCAGCCAATCCCCAAGCAAACGGGGCCTCCCCGCTCACTTCCCTTCCTTATATTACATGGTGTTGTATGGCATGGAATATCCCTTTGGTCAGTTTGGGTCAGCTGCCCCGTTCTTGTCCCCTCCCAGCTCCCTGCGGCCCCCCCAGCCTCTTCACTCTCCTGGCAGAGGCATGCAAATGTCCTTGGTTCTGTTCAGCGCTGCCGGGTGTTATCAGCCTTGTTTTTCTTCTAGAACCAAAACACAGCTTTGAAGCAGACACTGAGAGAAAGTTTCAGTTAGAAACTAAGACAGGTGACTGTTTTTATGAGAGAATCATTAGTAGCACTTTACAAGGTAGTATTCTGTTCTCATTGTTTCTTTCCAGAAGATATTATTTCTAACTGGATCAAGTGCAGAGGAGGTAATGAAATAGGTGAGGGTGTATCTATTTTAGGTGAAAAAAAAAAAATAGGACTTTTTCTTTAGCCTAAAACAATAAAAAAGAATTTTGTCAGTAGAGTCGCCTTGGTGATGTTAAATATTTTTTGGCAGTTAATGCATCATCAGGGTCTTCTGTTCCACCTACAACTTTAATCTTGTAAAGTTGCAGACAAGGATCGGGAGCTCTAAGTTTTGAGTCACCTGTAGATTTTCAGTGAGTGGTACTTACTCTTATTTATCAGTTTTCTTTCTCAATGCCTGCCTAGAACTGTGTTTGAGTGACTGTGCTTGCTTTCTCATTCTGTCTCACCTGTTGTCCTGCCAATGAATGCAAGTTATTCAAGTTTAAACAGGAGTAGATGATATCAAACTAAAGTGTCATTGCATAAGCAACTTCTATTCTGTAGTGCATATTTCTGTATTATTCAGAAGTAAGCCAAACTGCGTTAGAGTTGCTGAGTCTTTATTTCCTTTGGAAAATACAGACACTATCTCATAATTCAATGGGAAATTAAAGTTAATGTCATTTTAGTTATCCTAGGGAATGCTTGAAAAGCTGTGAGTTTGATATGTCTTTGAAGAAACATAGCCATACTTTATGCTTCGAGGAAAAAAAGTTCTGTTTTTTTTTTTTAAAAAAAAAACACTTTAATTACTATTTGTCATTATATTTTACCAGCTTGTTAATACAGGATGCTGGTTGGACCTGTGCTCTGAAAACTGATCAATTTAAAGCTTGTTTCTTCTAGTCTCTTGTAGATTTTTTTACTCTTAGCTGCTGTGATTAAGACAAAATAACCTCCATTATGCTATCTAAGTATTATTAATACAATATTCAGCTCTTTTGTATGCTCAAATGCCAAACATATCTGCCCTTTAACCATATTCTTTTTCATTATGTACTGACCTTGTTTTTACTCAGAACAAAACCTGGATTTAATGCACTTTTTCCTGCAGGAGTAAAATAGAGAGGTGATGATATGAAGTTGCCATACTTTGTTTAAAACCATTACTTGAATTCTAGAGATCCAGTTTTCAAAACCGTTTATATGAATTTTTTGTAGACATTACTCTATATGAAAATAGTTTGGGAAATGATGTTTTAATGTGACTGATGGAGAATCTGTTATATTTTTAGCTGTATCTTTTTTTGTGGATTTAATAAATCATACTGCATATTCAGTAGTTAGATCTCCATTGTTAATTTTCTTTAGAAGCAAAATATATTGCTTTTCTAAGTATTCTGATAAAATATAATGGTGTCACATTTTCCATCAAACTTGTTACAGAGTAGTTTGTGTAAAGAACAATAAACATTCATGTATCCTTTTTGTAGCTGCTTGCCTATTCACAAGGAATTTAAATTTGGTAGCCAGTTCTATAGGCCTTTTGATCTGTATGTTCAAGTCCAGTGCACTGTTAGTAAACTAGTCAGATGCCCTTATATTTGGAGAGTTTTTGCTGATACCTCCAGAGGACAGATCTCCAGTGGTCCTCTCCTAGGCAAGATCTTTTCTTTCTTTGCATTTCTAGATTTCAGGTGTGTCCTGATTCACTCCAGTTGCTGTCTGGCCACACAAGAGACAAACGATCAGAGCCCTTGCATACTGAAGTGTAGCCCTGTATCTAGATAAGTCTGTGTTGGGGGATCATTTCTGAAGAGTGGCTAGAGCTTTTTACTCAAACTGACTAGAAGAAACTTCATGTTTCTGTCAGTTTTTCACTGCTGTTATTTATTCTGTGCTATTGTAGTGATCAAAATGAAGGTATGCTGTTGTTTCTTTTGAGCTAGTGGATAGAGCTATGCATTATACGAGCCTGAGAAATGTAAATTAAAAAATAATAATAATGATTATGGAAGACTTCACTGAGTTACTTGGACGGGAAAAACATTTCCTGTACAGAGTAAAGCTGACAAACTGAGGGATGGTACATAATCTAAAGGAACATTTTGGTTCATCTTACTCAGATTTATTGTATTTATTCAGCTTGAATTTACGGGAATCCTTTGATAAGTGTATTTCGTGACAGTACAGTGTTATGTGAATGTGAAAATAGCTACTGTACTATTTCATTTGTACTGTACTGTATATCTTCAAGTCTATTTAAAAGTTATGTATAATATAATCATCTTTCAGTTAGACACATTCCTTGTTTTTTAATCTTTTATCTTCTGACCAAAGTGATTAACTGGAATTAAGGATTTTGTCTGTCTTTACAGTTAGGAGGTGAAATGTTTATGTGGTCCATTTTTTAACACAATGTTGTTTATTTACAAAAAAATATTAAATCTCGATTTCTTGAACATAGGAGAAGTCAACAATTAGAAACAGCTTCTGTGTAGAATGCCTGCTTTCTAAGACTTTACACTAAAAGTCTCATTTCAATCTTTTTCCTAGTTTTTTTTTTTTCTATAAGTTGGCTATCTCCACAAACACAAAGCTTTTCTATGAAAAAACAAAAACAAAAAAAACTCAGAAAAACTCTTACTTTTCCAGAGTTTTACTTCCACATACAGCTTCTCAGAAGGAAGTAGCTTAAAACTAAGAGTTTTGCTAAGGTTTGATCCAACCTATTACCTTATCTTTAACTTCACTGTGAGTTTTAAAAAAAATTATTAATGCTATTGAACACAATATAAACAGGAAAACTGCATGTGGAGTAAAAGAAAAACTTCTGATTTCAGTATCAAATATTGCATTTTTATTGCTGTATAATACTTCACTAATAATAATAATAAAAAAACCATTGATTGCTTTAAGAACAAATAATCCAAAAAGGCCTGTCTTTTAAACTTGCATGTAAACAGGGAAACTGACGTCAAAGTCTGTTAGTTATTATTGTATGATACATACTTAATCCACATATTACTACTTCAGATTTTTATCAAAATTAACAACGTACAAAAAGATGGAAGAACACTTTTTAAATTGCTCTTCTAAAATAACCCCCAGAACTTTTTGTGTATGTGTTTTTTTCTTGATTATTTTCAGTCCATTAAGTTTTATGTCCCAAGACTGTGTCACTCTAGGACAGAATGTGGCTGCAGGTTTTGAATGTTAAAATTGCGGAAGTTACCTTTGAAGGAACTTTTTTTCTCAGTGTGACATGTAAGACAGAGCCATATTATACAAATTTCTTTTCTTACCTGTCACAAAGTCTCATTAAATTACTTAAATATTGATTCTTCAGTGAATAAGGAACTGTCTTCCAAGCTTTGTTAATACTAGTTAAAAGAAAACACTTGGTTTTTATTTTTTTCAACTATTGCGATCCTTCAAGGCTTGCTGTCAAGTACATGTAGAAGTTAGAGAAATCTTAAATTGTGCTGAAACCTCTCGTGTACCAACATCAACAGTGTTGTTCACCTGTTATGGGAATCCCATTCACAAATCTGTATTTCAGGTGTTCACATTTTCAGGTGATAGTTTATTAACTTCAAAATTTTATTTTAATCTTATCATATTCACTGTCTTCTTCCTACTTGTTTTAGAAGAATTTAATTATGAGGCTGTAAAACTGCAAACAGACGTGAATTAAAGAGAGATTCGTGACTTAGAGGAGATTCATGAAGTATGAAATCAGTTATGAAGATTTTACTGATAACATTGAAGCTGGCATTTTTCTGTAAAACTTCTTGAATTTCAAAAGCATAAGAAGTAAAGCTGACCATATCACCTCTCAGTAGTGGTGAACAATCAGATGCCTTCACCTAATGTTTACATCCGCATTGTGTAGGGTAAGATTTTTTGAATCAATCCATTCCTGAGCATCAGGAAAAATTTGAATGATTTGGTCACTTACCTGTCTAATATCAGGTCTAGACCTTTCTTCTGTCAGTTAATACTGTAAGTGGTCCAAATGTGGCAGAAGTTGCATTAAAATTTGATCCTTTGGAAACGGTAGGCATTTGGTACAGGCTGAATAAAACCTGGAGGACCTTTCTATGGGCAATTCTAGAACTGTCATCATTGATGAAGATTTTCTAGAGAGTGCGTAATTGAGGATATGAAACACTCTTCTTAACAAATTCGGTGTTTTCTTCCATTTTGCTCACCACAGTGGTTTCCTACTCACTCCAAATGACAGAGGGAGTAAGAAACCATGATTGGGCCATAATTATACCATGACTGGAAATCTTGGTAAAAGTCCTTTCTTGCCTTCCTCTTTTGTACACTGTTGGGGAAAAATATAAATAAAAATGAAGAAAGGAAGAAAGGAATGTTTATAAACTTTCCTTTATATGCTTATACACAAGGGCTTTTATGGCCTCTGTTGCACAATTGTCTTTTTTTGTGTGTAGTATGGAATTTAGCATACTTATTACCCAAAAGTTACATTGCTCTTGACCTACGTGGAGATTTTATCCAATATCCTATGCCTTATTATCTTTCTCTGTATTAGCAAAGAAGTAAAAAAATATTTTTTATGTGTTTAGGTAAATGAAAAACCTACAAAAATGGGCTAAAATGAAACTTAGCTTTTTATCTTGAGTTCTGAATTGTTCTGCCACAAATACATAAGTGATTTCAGCCTTCACAGCCTGAATTTGTGTTGGGACATTGTGTTCAGGAACCTGTCAATGCAAATATATTTACTAAGCAGATGTGAATATAAATAATAGCATTATGTCACATAATAGAACTGGAAAGTGAAAGCATAGTCAGTGATAATTTCTTTGCTGTGCTTTCAAAATGTAATGTTTTGATGTGAAAATATAAAATCACAGTTCAGTTAGAAGAGTTTGAATTTTTGAATTCTGTATTTAGATTGTCTTTAGATCAATTTCCATGCTGTTTTGTTATGCTTAAAAAAAAAAAAGAACAGACTCAGGTGATAGAAGTAGTATGTCTGTGTGTATATTTTTCATGTTATAAGCTTAACCTGTTGTGACGATCTGAAAAGGAGTAGTTAACTGATCAGGCAAATTTGATTCCTTTGATTTAAGCTATTAGAAACCAGTTTTCATGACATGCTACTTTGATTCAGCTCTCACAATTGCTTGTATGAGATAAAGAGGTTGTCAGAAAGTTGATATTGGATGCTCAGGGACTGCTTTTGAAGTTATTTTGAGCTGACAACTAATAAGAAGCTTTTTTTTTTTTGTAACTTACACTACAGCATAGATAGACGATATGGTTATTTGCTGTTTGAAAAAGATGAGTTAGACACAGCTTTGTTTGCTGTCTGTCAGTAATAGAAAATCTACCTTACCACCAAACAGATAGTTGGTAAATTTCCTGTTTCTGTTTTGTGTTGTTCTTAATGTTGTTTGTTTTTTGATGTGGTTGGTTTTTGTTGTTGTGCTGTTGTTGTTTTTGTATTACCATCTTCTTCTAGCATCTTCTTTACTGCATGTTAGAGCTTAACAGTGATGTTTTTCCCACTGAAGATGACGGGAAGTCTGAATTCAAAACTGAAATGTTAATCTGATTACAGTGAATACATTTAGTGAGGCAGGAAGAAATATTTTTTCTCTCAAAATGATAAATACATTTTGTAAGATAAGGATACTCATGCATGTGAGGAGCTAATAATGTAATTAAGATGTTAATTATGTTTCTTTTGATAGAGGTTATTTGGGATGTTTTTGACTAAAGTTACATGAAGAAGTGGCACTTGGTTTTGCCACCAGATGTACTTGTTAGTAATCCTTACTTTTTTTCTTTTTTCTTTTTTCTTTTTTTCCTCCTAACTAGGGTAAACTTTATTTCTGAAGCTTAGACATAACTAAATATTTGCCAAAGACGAGTGCTGAGAAAGCCAGTTATACTTAGGCAGTTTTGCTATGAACAGAGAGAGATGGAATGCAACTTCTTATTGCTCTGGTGTCATAAAAGATGCAAGACGTTTCAAAATGAAATTTATTAGATGCTGTACCCATTTCCAGTTGAAGATCCTGAACTGAGCCATCATGGACTGAGTGCTGACGTAAAACTGTTTCCTTTGTACCATGAAATTACTGCATCAGGATGTTTTATCAGTTTGGTAACATATGACAACAATCCATTGTTTAAGAATTAGTTTAGTTAATGAGCCTTTGGAATAAGCTGAGTGCTTAGGGTCTGACCCATCGACAAGGATTTCTTTAGGCTTCACTGGTCATTGAGTCAAACTACTATGCGTATGATGATGTAATCTTAGGTTATTTCTGAAATGTAAGCTAAGTGTTTGCCACACTACATCGTGGAACAAGGAGGAGCCTGGCTTTACAAAGGATTGCTTCCCAGCCTTCCTGTTCAAGTGTCTTTCCCTCTGAAAGAGTACCCATCCTCATGCTTTCTCCCTTATGTGGTGGTCTGGAAGTAGCTAAGAAGTATCCTGTGCTGACTTCTTGTTTCATGTGGAATTTTAACCCTACCTTTGTCCCAGCCTCGGTGTGGTTACTGGAAAGATCTCACAACTAAAGTTTGGCTGATGATTAGAAAGTGGAGAATGAAGTGTTAGTCTTATGTCACAAGCCTGAATTTTCTCTCTTGTAGATTGCTGCTCTGACTCAGAATGGCAGGTTTATATTTCTCATTTGTAAACCTACTAGATAGTATTACTTTCTCCTTTTGCACTTTTTCTGCTGTCGTCTTCCTCTTGGCAGTATTCATGTGCACAAATAACACTGTTTGGGAATATAGTATGTGCTAAACAGCCTAACCATTCTACTTTTATCTGAAAAGGAGACGCTGTCTGTGTGTTTAGAAAGTAAATTCATTCTCTACAATTATAGGTCAATACTTATCAGACAAGTTCCCTTTACTTGTGATAGCAACTAGCAACATCAAATGAATTTGCAAAGATGTCTATTGAAGCTTGAACTAGTGACTCAGTTATAAAATACTTAATCTTCTGTCTCCAGTTCCCACAGAGAATTACCCTAGCGTCATGTCCCTTAATTTTCCATTGACATTCCAGATCTTGCACATAATTTTTGATTATTAAAATGGAATTGAATGGTTTTTACACTGGAAGCTATTGATCTCTAAATATTAGAAATCCTACTTTGGTCTTTCTAGGTATTCTTTAGAAGACATCTCTTGTTATAACGATAATGCCATGGGAGATAGAAACATCAATCTTAACAGAATATTAAGTCTTAAATTTGATTATGATCACTTAAATCTCAATATATTTAATTATTTTTAGTGTTCATTATTGTGTTAGTATATTCATCTTGAATGCTTGTCTGGTGTGATTAGGTGAAGTTGTTTTAAGATTTAATTGATCTTACAGAGTTTCATATTATGGGAACAAAGCTGTGAGCACTGTAGCAGCCACTGAATGGACTATCAAATATAATTTGGATTATTCAAATCATGAAAACATTTGTTACTTTTTTAAAAATTGATTAAGAGGATTTAGAGCAATAACCTCCTTAAAGCTTTGCTGGATTCCTGCAGAAATTTGGTTAATTGTGTGTCTATTGAAGTATTGCTAGCCATACCTGGTACTTAAGAATGATGATATGGTAACTAATAAAAAGAATATTGTCATAAGTTTTTTGTAGTGGTCCAACAATATCTGTTTTCCCTGTTTTCAAGTTTACTTTCCACAGTCCATTTGACAGCAATTAATATTATCAGATTCCATTTTCATTCTTATTATTTCACTTTTTGGATTTATATAACATATAAAATAAATGTAAGTGCATATTGGGCTTTATAGTACATTACAATCTCAGCTGAGCTTACAACAGTGTAGAAACCTGTTGGAGTGGGTTGACACATAAGACTTCAGGTACGCAGCAAAACTAACATTCTACCTCAACACCAAAACAATACAGACAGTGCTGATGAAATCGGCACAAACACCTCAGTGTAGTCTAAAGGGAGACTCCTATAGAAAAATCTTATCACTGGCACACCAACTTATTTCTTCTAGGCAGTGAATTTAAGCTACTGAAGTAACATTACATTAATGTAAAACTTGATGCAGCTATACAAAATTTGTAGTCACTGTTTAATAAAATATACCAATATTGAAAATATTTGTGAAATGGTTAAAAAAAATAGATTTCTATTTTCCGACATTACATGGTACTATTTTGTTAGCTAGATGGGCAATGGGATCACTTAAGTGGACTAAAGGCCAGTGTAGTACTCCTGCTTTGAGATTCAGTCCATGGTACCCTTTCTGCTTTTGTATTCTTTTTTTTCTTAACCAGAATGAGTTCAAAATTGCTAGGAAGATTGCTAAAGTTACACCATACTGCATGGTAAACACACCATGTGGTAGTCAGTGATCACTAATGACATAAGTCTGGGGTAGGAAAAGCATGAGGAATTTCTTTGTTGCATTTCTTCCTTTGTCCTGTTATTGTATAGTTTTAGTTATTATGACCCAGGAATGAAGTAGGTGATTTTTTTTAGCTTGCACTCTGACTGTTTCATTTGACACTATTTTTAGTCTATTTAATTGTTATGTCAAAATTTACTAATATTGCTTGTTTATCTATGCTACTTAACTGTGAACAAAAAAAGCTATGGCCAACAAAGTGTTTGAAAAGATAAATAATTAACAAGTATAAGTGTGATTTCTCAAGTTTCCTACTTATGAAATTTCTTACCATTTATTCATCTGGTCATTGTTAAAATAGAAGAGCATTCCCGATGGATCTAGAATACACAAAACTCTTAAAGCATCTATGAAAAACTGTATTAAGTAAATATATAAGGATGCATACATAGCATGCATATCAATACTACAATTTACAGGTAGATATATCACATGTTGACTTCCTTGGGGTATTTGTTTGAAGGACAATTTAAAAATCCAATGACCTGATCTCATTTTGTCTCGTCAAAATTATGTTGTGAAACATGGAAGACATAATTTATATTTCATTGATAAATTTAATGGAAAAGACAGAGAACTGGGCAATGATCCTCTGAAATATAACCTGGTTTGCAGTACTGTATGATACCATATTTTGTATAACGTAATAATTTCTGAGCTTTGCAGAGATAATAAAGCATAGGACTAGCAACCATTTTAGTATTAGTTATTTTACTTAAGATAGTTTACTTTCCACAAAATTAGCTTTAGTGCACACACTTTATTGCTTTCAAAGAAAACAAAAAATTAGTCAGCTTTCATTGACACAGTCTACTGATGGTATTTATCTGAACCTCCATGTTGGTTTTTCCTTTCCAATAGTTTTCAGAACATATTCGTCTAGCCTCATCAAAAGTTCTTCAGTCAGTATGAAGGATGATTCACATGTGACGTATTGCTGTGAAGGAATAGTAGCATACTAAATAACCTTAATAAGTGAGGTCCCCATTTTTTATGGAGGGAATGAGAAGAATGCAAGGGTACATGCTTAATCTTTAAGATTTATCTATTTTCTTAATGGCTTCTGCAGTTTAATTGAGCTGATTTAGATAAATTTTTAAGGTTTCTATACAAATTCAAAATACTGTTATAAATATTATATATTAAAAATATTACAATATTACCTTCAATTTATTATCTATTCATGTCTGTATGTTAGGTTTTTACATTGTCAACTGTTGCCGTGACATCTGCAGTACATATATATGTATGTATATATATATAAAATATATGTATTTATGTATTTTGTTTTTAAAAGACTATTATGTATAAAATATTTATTTCCTTGCCTTTCTCTTTTGTGCACTGTTGGGGAAAAAAAAAAGGAATGTATGTAAACATTAATATACTTGTATACAAGGGCTTTAATGGTCTCCGTTGTGCAATTATCTTCTTTTGTATGTATATGGAATTTGACATACCTATTACTTAGAANTAATTTAATGAAAAAAACAATTTAAAATAGATGTAAGAAAAAAATGTGGATCTCTTGTAAATATTTTTTGAATTATACCTTTGTTGCTTCAAGTATTGAAATGTAGAAAAAAATTCGCTAACAGTATAAACAAATCTGTCATGTCTTATAGTGTCAATTCTGGTATGTTTATTAGTGACACAGAAATAACAATGTAAAATAGCATACCTTACAATATTTTGTTCTTTCTAAATACATACATGACATATATAACCATGTAATATTGAGCGTACACTTTACTTTCCCTTCTTAAATTTATTTGGCCTTTTTGTTAACAAAAATTTAAAACCTTTAAAACTTTATACTTTAGGCATTGCAGAATATGTGCATATGTCATATGTTCTGAGTATAAATTTTCAAGATAAATTAGCATTGAAAGAAAAAAATGTATAATTGAAGAACATAAAATGTATTATTTCAACCTGAAAGAGGCCCATATGCTGACATTTTAAGTAGGGTTGCCAGTCATGGTTTTAATTAGAAAATAATCCTTTACCAAGCCCTTCGGTTGCTAGGTAAGAATAATACATTTTATTATGAGGAATTTATCTTGAGCTTAGGCAAACAACCGTTGGATCTTCCCACATTGCAGAAGGTTTTTTTTTAAAATTATTTTAAATTTTAGAGACAATTTGAGTATTACTTTTATAATACAACAAAATAAAACCAATGCCATAGCCAACTATTGCAGTACATTGTAATATTTTCCATTCAAAGTCTATCTAAAATACTCCTTCTTTCCAGGGACTGACTGACTGACTGACTGACTTACATCTTACTGAAATGAATGGTTTGGAAAAAGTTTGTTCTTGAAAGAGTAGATGAATATTTAATAAAGCAAACATCTACATGGGGGACAGATTCTAAATTCAACGTCTTAAGTCTTTGTTTGTTTGATCAACAATTGGCCCCTTTGAAGCACCATTTTTACATACCTTAGTAGATTTGCTATGGGTACCAAATTCAGAAGGGGCTGTCAAGTTACCTAAGTGGTATGTGTTCTCAGTTATCATAACACTGATATTGTTTCCAGTATCTGAAGAAAACTGTTTGGGCTGGCATATCGTTTTGCACAGTTAATCCAAATTACTGTCTCTAGACAAATTATCACTGTTATTCATTTTATTTTATTTTTTTAAATATGTCAGAAAGAAACAAATGGATAATTTCCATATTTATATTTTGAATTAACACGCAGTCGCCAAAAAAAAAAAAAAAATCAATGTATGTCCTATAGATATATTGACTGAAATTGATCTGGAGATTTCCAGCTGTGAAATGCCATCTTCAATGACACTGTCAGTGTAAGAGTTGTGTTCAGTGACACAGAATCATAGAATGGTTCAGGTTGGAAGGGACCTTAGAGATCGTCTTGTTCCAACCCCTCTACTATGTGCAAGGACACCTCCCACTAGACCAGATTGCCCAACGCCCCATCCAGCCTGGCCTTGAATACTTCCAGGAAGGGAGCATNCCTTGACCTGCTGGCCACGCTTCTCTTGATGCAGCCCAGGATGCGGTTAGCCTTCTGGGCTGCAAGTGCACACTGCTGGCTCATGTTGTTTCTCATCAACAGACACCCCCATTTCACAGACACTCATGTCGGATGCCACAAGTGACTGTAATCTCCTCCTAAAGCAAGATTTACTTTTAACTTCATGACAGTAATATTGTCTAATCAACTCAATACTCTTGAGCGATATATCCACAACAAACTTTTTTTCACATATTTTTGATACATTAAATATAATATTTAAAAGCTGTGCAAGAAAACTTCTATTTATTTTTTTGCAAATGTATGTGTTCTTCACTCCACCTTAGTTTGTGTAATTCATGCCAATCTCCATATTTATCCTAGTAAAGTAACAGGGATGTGTAATGTCCTTGAAAACAGACACTGATCAGTGCATAGTTAGCACGGTCCGTGGCATAGTCTTGTTGGGGTCAGGGAATGACTCCTGCCTTGTTCTGGTTAGATGCATAGATATAAATCATGGAAAGATCTTGATCACGCTGTAGATTATAAATTCTGAAAATTATGTGCCTGTCTTGAGTTGTAACTTATTTGGAGTTAAATTGATTTTTACAAGGAGAGTCTTTAAACTTCTCTGTAGCAGCCTGATCTGTTTGCTACCAAATATGGCTTTGATATTTATGATAGTCTCCTGGCTATATTTTTCCACTCTTTCTCTATTGAAATAGAGAGGACAACACCATCACAATATTTGGTATCAGCCAGCAGATGGTGCAGCATTCCCTTCCATTTCTGAGGCCTTATCAATGTCTAAAATTTGTCCATTTTGTATTTGATTCACCTATCTGTAGTTTACCTCTGGAGACTTTCCAGTGTTGCTAGCACATTGTCTCATTCCACCAGACCATGACTGGAAAGTGTGAAATAAATTCAGATCTATCTTTCAGGGCTCTTGGAGTCCATGGGACAAAGGATTTCTGATAATTGACGACTTCTTCTTAGTCTTCGGCCCCAACACTTCTTTTGGTCTGTGCTCCTTCTCAGACACACCTACAGGCAATGAGAATACTTTGGTTTTCCTTTCTTAATATACTTCTTGAAGTTGGTGAAGATTCATAGATTGCGACCCTGCTTACTCCAATGTGTTTCAGGAAGTTCTGATTGCAGAACTTCTTTGCTTGTAGGATGCAAGAATTTCCAGCCTACATATACAGCTTTCATTGTGACTTTATCAATACATTTTATTAACTTTCTTTCTGGACTCTGGATGGTTATCTGGAAATGTTCAGACTTCACTCTTTCTTGGGGAGTATAGTCATCATCATACATGGGAAGTCAAACCTATTGGGCCAGTGGAACGGATTTCCAAATGGGTGTACCACTAAACAGCTTTGAAAGTTGGGAGATGGTTTTCAGGAGTTGTGAGTCAAAAGACAATGAGTTATGCAATTACTTTGTCAATGTTTACCAGAGAACCCTTACAGCATCTTGGTGCTCTCTGAAAATCTCTCAATCTGTTGACAGCCTTTGGTCTTAAACATCAGCAAGGGTTTAAATGAAGTTTCTACCCTAAAGAAATGTTGTTAAACGCTATAGAGCTGAATCTAGATCTTGTGGCTCTGGGACAGCCACAATATTGATCAGACATTTTTTACCTATTATTTTCTTCACATTGCTAGAAACCAGGTTTTATGATGTCTATAATCTGTTCCAGGAGAGTGAACTATTTCGGTTGTTAAAGAGGCACACACACCATAAAATATTCCAGTTACTGGAGTACACTTACCACTTTTATGAAAAAAAGTTTTTTCTTTAACTTAGTTGAAATGTGAAGACGTGGAATTCTCAGTACAGGAGAGGCATGGACCTGTTGGAGTGCGCCCAGAGGAGGGCCACAGAAATGATCCAACTAATGGAACACCTCCCTTTTGAGGACAAGCTGAGAGAATTGAGGCTGTTCAGCCTGGAGAAGAGAAGGCTCCAGGGAGACTTGAGAGCAGCCTTTCGGTATCTAAAGGGGGGCAATAAAAAAGAAGGTAACAGACTCTTTAGCAGGGTCTGTGGTGGTAGGACAAGGGGAAATGGTTTCAAATTAAAGGAGGGGAGATTTAGATTCAATATAAGAAGAAAGTTTTTACAATAAGGGTAGTGAACCACTGGCACAGGTCGCCCAGAGAAGTGGTGGTTGCCCCATCCCTGAAGACATTAAAGATCAGGCTGGACCAGGCTCTGAGCAACCTGATCTAGCTGTAGGGGTCCCTGTTCCTTGCAGGGGAGTTGGACTATATAACCTTTAAAGGTCCCTTCCAACTCAAACGATTCTATGATTTATTCAGTTCCAGTCAAGAACTTATATATGCCTTTCCAATGCTAATGTGGCATTAATAGAACCAGAATGAGTTATCAGAGGATGACCTGACCTTCTGCGGCAAACACCTTCCTCCTGGAATACTCAGAGGAGAAGCATGCAAGGTAGGACTCATTCTATCAACAGAGCAGACCAAGAGTAAGACTCATAAGAGAAGCTCCAGACCTAGAGGGAGATAATTGTTTTCACTATTCTCACTTTCCTTCCAGATAAACCTCATTTTTACATGAATTTAACAAACTTTTCCCCTGAAGCTCTAGGAGAAGATTGCTTTACTAGAGTTAATAAAAACCTTTATCATCCTTCCTTGGCTGGTGCTGCATGTATCCTTCTTGGTCTTCTTTCAAAATCATGTTCTGGAAATCAGAAATTTTTAAGGCTTTCAAAAGATTCGAGATGGTAACAATTAGAAAAGAGTATTACAAAAAAAAATAACTAAAAAAGATGTTCTTAGTTATCAACATGGTAGGGCCCTAATATTGATAAATCCAGTTACCAGAAGCTGCAGCATTACAAGTTGTAAAAGTACTTTACAGTTTTTACTTTTCTACCTTGCATTCTACCTTTATTACGTACATTGGTAAATCATTTCATCAGTCAATTTCAATTATTTGCAATATCTCATGATTTCCATCATTCTGAGTAATCCTTTTAATTTAAAATTGTTGTGGCCTTTGATAATATACTAAGCAGCATCATTTCTACTGATCCGCAGGGCACTCCACCATTAATGTTTTTGCTTCTTCTACAGTAACCAGCTTTTAATTCATGAAAGGACTTCATTTTGCCTCCTGTGGCTACTAAGTTAACTTAATAATCTCCTGAAAAGGACTCTATTGAAAGCTTTTTGAAATCCTAATTTAATATCAACAGAGCCAGATATCCTTTATCTATTATTTTAACTCTTAAAACTGTCCCTTAGATTGCTTTTAATAAGCTGAATCTCCAGAGTACAGTCTACAGATTTCTGCTCTGTGTCTAGCAAGCCTGTTTTATTAGAGTATGAGACATATTAAATCTCTCATTTAGTGTCGTAAAACAGCTTCTCATTTCTTACTAAACTTATGAGACAACCAGTTTAGTCACTAGACTCTTGTACATTTAGAATTCTAAGTATACTTCTTAGAAGTATAGATTCTTTAAAAAAAAATTGACTTGAAAAGTAGGTTGTTCTCATTAAGAGAATTTTGCAAATGTCACGTGAAATCAATAAGATTAACTGCATGATAAGGAAATGAATGAATAGCCTGTGAATTCACTGAGAGGACTATCTTCCTTCCTGTTCTGTACAGTTTTCCATGCTTAATAATAATGCTATCCAAAAAAATTCAGTTACGTCTTTGGAGATTATTGAAAAGTGAAGGAAGAATTCTTCCAATTTTAGTAGCATAAGAATAAAACTTAAAAAAAAATGCAGATTGAAACATATATATGATAGGTATAGCTGTTGGTTGTTTTTATTTTCTTTTTCTTTGATCTGACAGTACTCAGAAATCCTCCATCACAATGTGTTTTTGCTATTTGTGAACAAGAATATGACTTGTCTGCTCCTGAAAAGAGCTACCAGTAACACCTTTACTGTGCTCAGAATAAAGGAATAATGGGAAAGGCTTAAATAAGAAATAGATTAATCATATCTATGTACAGAAGCACATTTCTTGCACACAAAATGTACCTGTTCCATTTAGGGTGAACTTTGAAATTGCACAACTGCTCCAAAGATTCAAAAGCAGACTCACCTTAAAGCATAAATATCTTTTCTTTTTCTGTTTAGGAGAGTGAACGGAGTACCTCTATTTCATGCTATTTATTATAGCTTTTCTGCCCACTTTCTCAGATAGAGATAAATGTCAAGAGTCAAAAGGTGATGGGAACAGTCTAACAGAACACTCTTATCTTAGAAAAATCACTATTCTAATTTACCTTTAAGCCATTTGGCTTCCACATTTTTATTATATTTTAAAATATATTTTCTGTATAAATATGCAAATAGTAATGCATAATGACATATTTTAAAAGTTTTCATAATTTCTAAAGCCATAAAACTACTGGATTTTTTCTATGTGTATGTCTGAATCTTATGACAAAATTGCATAGATGGTCAATTCTAGTTGTGCATTACATTGTTGAAGATTTCCAGATATTTAATTGTATGTCTTAATTATTAAAATAAATCTTCAGATAGTTGTTAATTTTGGCCACAGACATTTTTTTCCATGTGCTTTTATGCCAGTATTTCTGCTTATCTGTATTTTCTTCTGGTTTTATGTTATTTGCATAAAAACAAAAGAATTTCAAGTTAATTTGACAGATGGCTTTTCAAGAATGATTGGCATAGAGAAAGGACATTAACGCCAACAGATGAGAAAACAATTGCTTGGCCACTAGCTTTCTGAATGTATAGAATAATCAGCTGATATTCTCTCCTGTTTTAACTCTGTAATTCATTCTTAAAAAATAGAGTGTTATGTTTCATCTGTTTAAAATTGTAGCAAAAGTATTTTTTCCAATTTTTTTCAGTATTTTTTCCAAAACGTTAATTTTAAGCAGGTTCTGTATGGACGTCCTGCATTGTATGTGTTTTGCTGAGATGGTCAAAGTAGCTCACTGTTTCTCCAGTATGGTTTAAAATGAACTGCATGTTTCACAAAGCAGATCAGCAAAGATCAATATGTCTGCCTCCAGAAGGTAGCCAGAGTTCAAGTTCTTCCAGTTCCTTCTACCTTGAACCTCTGCCTTGGAGATGGGTGAAAATTATATCCACTTAGCCTTCTGGAACAGTGTAATCTTCTTTGCTTTCCTTTTCAGAAACATTTCCACTGATGTCTAATTAAGTGCCTACAAAACTGAAAATTTCTTCTTTACAATGATAATCCTTTGTACATTCTATAGTAATGGGGCAGAATCTCTCCTCTGCTCCTTGCTGGTGCCTAAGTGCAGCTGTGGGGGATTTCACAGAGGTTCCAGATGAGGGTGCAACTTAATCTCCCAGGGGACTTGGACCTGAGGAGTCATTCTCTCCTATTCACCTCGAAGTAGGTGTATACAATACAAAAAATATTGCATGATTACTATAAGTGCAAGTTATCTTCACACGTCATCTAATGCTTATATTAGGCAACTGCAAATAAAAAAGATGAGTAAAGCAAAGGACAATAATCCATCTCTTTCTATCTTAATCTGAAGTTTCACATTTGCTGTGCTTGTGGAACCCTTACATGTTAATAAATTGTGTAAGGAAAGAATGGAACAATTGGGTATGTCTGACAAGGTTTCAGCAAGTCTTTGAAAAGCAAGAATGTAAATAGAATAGCATTCATTCTGAAGTAGTGAAAATACTTTGTCAGCCACTGAGATTATCCTGCATGTATCCTATACAAAACATTCTTGAGTACATCCTACATCTGTCAGAGTCATGTTTAAGGAGCACTATTCTCAGGGTGCATTCATCTTCTATTCATGTTGCTTCCCATCAGTTAAAAGAAAGCAATCCTGTGAGCATAGTCTACAGCTATTTGCTGTATTAAGATTTTTAGAGTTATTTAGGGTATTTTGCATACTTTTCTAGAAACCAGTTGAGTCAGATAATCTAAAGTGATTTGTGATCAAATAGATGAAAAGTTAACAAACATTGATTTTCCTTTTTCTGTTTTGTTTTCCAGTTTGCAGTGTTCTTATGTATCAGCTTGTCGCTGTTACTTCCAATGAAGAATTCATGGGAATAAAAACTGGTTGTTTTGTATTAGGACAAATTGATCATAATAACAGGTGCAATCTCACTAGTGCCTTGTATAGCAATAGTAATGCTTTCCTTACATTCTTAAATGTAATTCTTTCCCCTTTTCATATCTGCATCATGTTGGTGGCTCATGATGGTTAATTTGTCTGCTCAACTTTTTTCTTGTGTTACTATGTCACACTGATGAACTGTAGCGGTACCCCTTACATGTCTGTCACCTTAACAGTGCATGTCCTACTGTAAGACTTGTATCTCATAAACCTGTTTTTTTGTTTATCCTGTTTTTTCTATATGATACAGCAATTCTTCTTGATATTGGCAAGATCTGCCTTTTCTGTATCATCATCAGTGTTTAATTATAAAATCTAGATCCAGGCAAAACAATTAAAAAAAAAATTGTGTAGATTCAAGAATAAAACCCACTCCACTTAAAATCTATTAATTTCCTAGATTATCTTTTGTATGGCACATCTTTCAGAGATTGACAGATGTAGCTAAGAATCCATTTCTTAAACAAAGTTTAATTCTTAGCTTGCATTTATAGGTGAGATCTCAGGCTGATTTTTTTCTCTCTCTTTAGCTGGGGAGAGATTTATACAAATTTATATCTTCCTTCTCCTTGCCCTTATTTCTCCCCCTGTCATTGATCCAATAGTTATTTAGGGAATAATATGATCTTCTTGATTATTTATTTTTCTCACCTTCTAACTAACACTGGTAAGATTAGATTATCACCTTCTGGTATGGAGAGTGAGAAGAAAATGTTTTGGTTATCATATGCACTACCATCACCATATAGCAGTTGTCCTGAAAATAATATCTGTGGAGTATATCTGCTATAATTACATAAACTTGAGTATTTTCAATAATGTTACAGAGACCTTTTATCATATCCAGTTCCAGCCTTTATTGCTTATAGTAGATTACAGGATCGAGTGCACCCTCAGCAAGTTGGCTGACAGCACCAAGCTGAGTGGTGCCGTTGACATGTTAGAAGGAAGGGATGCCGTCCACAGGGATCTTGATAAACTCGAAAGGTGGGCCCGTGTGAACCTAATGAGGTTCAACACAGCGAAGTGCAAGATCTTGCACTTGGGTCGGAGTAATCCCAGATATGTATATAGACTGGGAGAAGAACTCCTTGCGAATAACCCTGCAGAGAATGAGCTGGAGGTCCTGGTGGGTGGAAAACTGAACATGAGCCAACAGTGCGCTCTTTCAGGCTGGAAGGCCAATGGTATCTGGGGCTCCATCAGAAGAGGGGTGGCCAGCTGGGACAGGGAGGTGATTGTCCCTCTCTACTCTGCCCTCATGAAGCCCCATCTGGGGTACTGCATCCAGATCTGGGGCCCCCAGCACAGGAAAGACACAGAGCTGTTGGAAAAGGTCCAGAGGCGGGCCACAAAGATGATCAGAGGGCTGGAGCACCTCTCCTACAAAGACAGACTGAGGGAATTGGATTTGTTCAGCCTCAGGACTTGTTCAGGAGTAGGGAAGGCCTCGGGCAGATGTCATTACAGCCTTCCCATATTTAAAGAGAGATTATAAACAGGAGGGAAATCAACTTTTTACAAGAGCAGACAGTGATAGGACAAGGAGGAATGGTTTTAAGCTGAAGGAGGGAAGGTTTAGATTGGATGTCAGGGGGAAGTTGTTCACTGAGAGAGTGGTGAGGTGCTGGCACAGGCTGCCCAGGGAGGTTGTGGATGCCCCATCTGGAGGGGTTCAATGCCAGGTTGGATGGAGCCCTGGACAACCTGATCTAGTACCAGATCTGGAGGTTGGCAACCTTGCCTGCAGCACAGGGGTTGGAACCTGATGATCCTTGTGGTCCCTTCCAACCTAAGCCATTCTATGATTCTATGGTTATGAATAGACTGCTTTTGCCTTGTTGCCAAATATTCTTGATCAAATGACTTCGATTTCATACTCCTCTTTCCTATGTATCAAGACAGAGCCAAAGCAGATAAATTTTGAGTGTCTTCCCTTAATTTGAAAAGAATCTATGTGGATTAGATGGCAGTCTCTGCTGAGAGAAGGCTGAGGGAGGAAGACAGACAAGGCAATTAGTCTGTGGGGATAAAGAGTTTCATTGCTTCATTTTTGAGGTATATGTAGGAGAAAGCCCATAGTGCGGGTAGGAATAATAGCTAGAAAATAATTATAGATTGTGTGCCCATAAACTGAAAAAGAGAAAAGGGAAAGCATTTAGAACTACATTTACTTTAAGATGTATATCATAGTTATGAACCTTTTCATATCATACTCCTCTCCAGACTTAAATATTACGGTGTTCCAACTTCATTTTAAAGAGAAATAGGACATCAAGAAAGTACAATAGAAAACTGTATTATCTATTGTTATATAAAATATAATAGAATAATATATCTCCCTAGCTTTTCTGAACTATTTTATTTATGAAAGCATTACTGTTGTGACTAACTTGGAGGTAACAGGAAGTGCATTAAATACTAAATGACTATCTCTGCAACTCTGCAGTATTTTTTTCTTGTTTTGTTCATTATTCTTTGTTTGTTTATTTTCTTTTTAAATAAAGTGATATTTTGTGTCTTGGGGCTGAACTCAGACAGCCAGTAAAGTAACACTCCAAAAGCAGATTTTTGCTGCTGCTTTTAATTTATCCATGTAAACCAGATGTTTTTCTTTTCTTCTTTAAATTCTGGCAAGCAGTTAAATATCTGCAATGTGTGCTGAAAAGGTTCTAAATTCAGCTTCACTAAGTTAAAAGCTTAAGGTTGGGGTGTCTATCAACTTACTCCCTTTTCATTTCTGTTTCCCTTCAGTTTGATAATCTGTTGTCTTCCAGTCATTGTAAGATACATGCTTTATTGTACTTGTGTTGGAGAATGCAAAGTGTAGGTACAACTTCTCTCATTTTTACAGGTTTTGTGGAACATGGGTAATAATTTAGGCTGACATTCTTTGAATAGAGAATCTTTAGATTATGAGCCTATGTAGTACATATTGAAAGGCGAAATACAGAAGACTAAAAAGAATATTTCTTACTGGAAAACTTTTAAGGACTAAATGCAACAGTGGAATTAAGTTTTGAACTGTAAGTACCATAAGCACATTGCCATACTAAAAACTCCATCTATTCAAGTCTAGAAAATATTAATGAACATTAGCTGTTCCATAGTGAAGAATAAAATTTTCATCCCGTTGTGGCTCAAGAGTCAAATATACTAAAAGCAAGAAACCAAAAACTGTGAAATGCACAGGTTTCAGCTTGACTACAGGTAGAGAATGTTGAAAGAAAAAAAAACTTTGAAATAAAGTTGAGAGAAATCTGGGAAGAAAAATCAGAAGGAAGTTCAAAACAGAATGTTCAAGAATATTTCTGCTTTTCTCTTTCCATTAACCTAGAAAACAGAGATGAAATAGCTGGAAGTTTTCAACTGAAGGTGGTATAGAATAAAACAGTAATCTTAAAAGGAATGAGTCTTTTACTAAAGAATCCTTACAAAATCTTTACTATGCTACCAAAAATTTTTTCTCCTTATCAAACCAACAGTTGCAGAGTTTCTTCTTATATACTTAATTATAATTCTTTGATAAAGGGTTTTAATTAATGCAGAAACAGATATAATGTTTCTGGGAGATCAAATCAAGTTTTTAATCATGTCAAAGGTACAGTATTATGTGATCAGTTGAACTGAGATGGAAAATAAATTGTTATATATATCTTAAGCACTGTCATCTAAAACTCATGTTTGCTTTTATAGACACTTTAAATTTGTTTGTTTAAGAAAGGCCAATAACTCTAAGTTCTTTCAAATAGCTTGCTTTCTTTGTTTATCAGGCAGGTTAGCCTTGTTTTTACTATTTGCAGCCTGGACTCTGACTTCTCACTATCTCAGCAGAGTTTCCTCTCTCTATTAGCTGCTTCATAGGAATAGCTTTTCTGCAAAAAAATTATCTCTAACTGTGATACTGCCTTCCATCTTGTCTCCTTCCATCTTGTGCGTCAGCAAGTTATACATATTGATAAAGCAGGTATAAACAGTATATTGTTTCTTTTTCAGCTAGGGTATGCCTAGGTAGCACAAGAATTTGATGCAACAAAAGATTTTACTGATGCTAATGCAGTGGTTTTCATTGTATGATTATATTTTATAGGAATTTATCAATTTTTTTAGTTGTCCTAACTGATGAAAATTCAGATTCTCAGTTCTCACAACTTACAAATCAGTAGTACAGAAATACATAAAAATTATTTTGAGAGTTCTTAAAGTCAGTAGTTGCAGCATTATTGTCAGATGTGGACAAGTTTTGCCAAGAATTTGAGCTTTGATCAGCATTTTTTGTGGGTAGATATGAACAGAAGAATTTTGTGGGTATAAGCAGAAAAATCACATTTTTCTCTGAACAACTGTATAATAGTCGCTTTTAAAAGCTAAATAGTAAACACAGAAGGGAAGGGTTTCACACCATGGAATGTAAGACAAAATATTTCTGGCTTCCATATTGTGGGAGTTATTATAGAGCACAAAATGCTAAGTAAAAATTAGCTGTATGCTTGGACAGCTGACACTTCAAGAAATGAGAGAGAAATCAGAGTCCTTTTCAGAGCCCTGCCAGTACCTATGTAATGTGTAACTGTAAGTCAGTGTTGATAGATAAAGCTTACATCTTTTAATGACCACTTATCACTGGAAAAAAAAAAATTGAATGAGCTTTTGAAGGCATAGGCTTTCTTCATGTCTGGAACATAGAAAGCAGATTTTAAGGGCAAAAAATAGCTGAGAAAAATTGCTCAGACTACCAGAAGATCTTTGAGAAAAAAGATAGCTACATACAGAGTAGATGAGATGTTAGCAGAGAAAGGAAGAAAAAACATGAAGGAATCTATTATATGTGTTTTGATTAAAATAGTTGCAAATTTTGATACAGTAACCTGACATGGATGTGTATTTCCATGGAAATCATTTGTAATTTTGAAAGTGTTGTCAAAAATCCTTGTAAATAATTTATTTAAAAAATTAAAAAAAAAAAGGAACCATATTCTGACATATTCTGTTTTTCCTTGTGAAGCAAAAAAGCGCCATTTTTTTAAAATACTACTTGTATACCTCTCATTTTCACATCTAAAGATTCCCTGCGATACAAGTAGTTGTTGTAGACTTTGCTCTAAATTTTCTGAAAGTAGAACTTTCAGTAATGAAATTGCAATCAGATAATTGCATGAACTAAAATTAGAAGTTAAAGAGAAAAACTTTGAAGGACATCATTTTGTCAGAGGACAAGAAAAAATTGCTACTTCTTCCTCCTGCTTTTTCATTGATATTTTTTTGACTAGCTAGCCATTTGTTACTTGATGCAAACTTCTCTCTATAATGAAGAATTTGGCTTCTGAATTAGACTTGCCACTGGAAGATTGCAGTTGCTGTGTTGCTGTCTTCTGCTCTAAGTGACTGTGTGGGCACACTTATTTTACCAGCTCACAATTCTTGTCTGTAGCGTGCTGTGTCCTCAAGAAATACAAAAAACATCAACACAGAGAATTTAAATATCTTCTGAATCTTGTTTTGTTTTTGTGGTTGCTTGGTATAGTTATTTTTGCACTTTCTCATTAATTGACCATGGGATATTTACTCTGAAGGCATCTGATAAAGGTGTTTTTTCTTGTGAAACAAAAAGCCAGCAGGGAAAAAATACCTAGAAGTCATCATATAAGATGTTTTCAATTCTCTGCTAGGAAATGTGGATTTAAATTTTTCCTTCCTTTTTTTTTTCTCTACAGAAACTTGATTTTGCTCATGTTTGTAGATAGTTATAATGCAATCATTTTTTAATTCCCTTGTTAGAGATTAACAATCAGCGTATGTAAGAGTATTTAAATGTGTAATTGACACTTCATCTGCCAATAGTCAATACTCACAGCAAACATAAAGGACTTACTTTCAAGCACCTCTTCCACATAATTTTCATTTATCATAGATGAATCAGTTTCAACACGAAAGACTGAAGTGGTCCAGTCAGTACCTATGATGTGCAAGACCGGGATTCAGGTCTGCTCGGAGTCAAGCTGAGAGGAAAAGGAATGACAGTGGCAAACAAAGAATGTATATCTGGTACCTGCTTGACTTCCACAACTCAAGTGGGAATGTTATTACTGGCCCTACATCAAGGGATGCGTATTGGCTTCCTTAATGTGACAACATTTTCTATAGGATGCTTTGAGCTGTAGCGTAATTTGTATCAAAGCTTTTTAGATGTGAAGGAGGAAGTGCCTACCAAATTCCAAAATACAATTGCATTGGAAAAATAGGGTAGCAGTTAAGCAGCGTTTTCAAGAGGTGGTTGTCTAAAGAGATGGATCTGTCTCAGTAATTTTGAGGATCTTATGCTTTTTGGAGAAGGTGCTTGGCTGTTGAGCACCTCTTAGCTATATTCAGAGCTTTCATAGGCTGAAAACAAACAAATTCTGATTCTCTCTGTTCATCATGAGTATATGTAACAGGAGGATGATGATGGGTAGAGAAAAGGTAAGAAAAGTTGGATAGAGTGCAGAACCCCTCACAAGATTTGTAGCTTGGGATGGTTAGCACACTTTCTGTTTTGGGATTGGAGGGAGGTTCCTATTAATAATAGGTGCCTAATTACCTTTTCTCACAGTAGAAACCTATGAAATTTCCTTAGAATTCTGCTCCTGAAGTTAATAACAAGGAAAAAGTAGATCAATATTCTAGAAAGGTTGGTATTCTATACAAATACTGACATTTGTGCAGTGCTTGATATTTTTTGGCTACTCTCTTGAGTGTCCAAGTGAACACATAGAGATCAGATTTTTCTGAAGTAAACAGGATGTTATTCTTGAAATAACTGCACTGATTTGTGTGACTTACAAAGAGGTATAAATAAGAATATCAGAATCTGGTACTGACATATCAGAAAGCTTTGAAATGCTGATTTAAAATATTTGAATCTTAAGTTTCACCTAAACAAATGAGTGGCAGCTGTTCAGAAAATATATGGGAGCATATTCATTTTCATTCTGATGTTTAGGTTTAATATTTTAGTATCTGGTGATAAACCATGTTGGAGACAATGATGCTCTGCTGTGATACAAAATCAATTATTTACTAAACATACCTGTGTAGATGGCATGAATTATCTATCGACCTGATTATACTGTATTACTTTTGTAAAACTGTACTCATTTGGCTATTTATTTTATATTTTCAGGTAGAGATTGAGAAGCTGGACTATCATTATTATCTGCCTTTATTTTTTGATGGGCTTTGTGAAATGTCATTTCCATATGAGTTTTTTGCTCGTCAAGGAATCCATGACATGCTGGAACATGGTGAAAACAAGATTCTTCCTGTCATTCCTCAGCTCATTATCCCAATAAAAAGTAGGTGAAGGTGTGGGAGGAAAAAAAAGCCACTAAAATTGCATTTATATAGCGTAGATTTTTGACAAGTTGCTAATTAAGCAATGAAACATGACAGGCCATAAATTTCATGTAGATTGTTGGAAATCTAAGTAAATTTTAAGGTATAAGGCTGGAAGGCTTATGCCTTCAATCACCTGATGGGTGCAGTACTCTAGAAAAATTGTCTGTCTGGTGAGTCTTTTTCTTATTACAGTATGGCTCTTTGTCTTCGGAAATCTGAAGGGACATTTTCTTACCTGATTTTTATGTATTTAGTATGTAAATCTGTTGCTGCATAATACAGTTCATCTGAAATGACAGGAGAAATCACCAGATGAAACTTACAGAATTATGTTTCTTTTTCTCATTTTGTCTTTTTTCTACAATTGTATGATTATTTTATATATTTTATATATTCTCTAGATATCTTTTCTATCATTGTTCTCATTACTTCCCATGTACATGTGTATATATATATATA
>WBMW01006452.1:486995-516341 GCA_013396635.1 Penelope pileata | reverse complement strand
CCGTGAAGGCTCTTATTAAACATCCCGCTGCACTCATCAAGTGCTGTTTATTTAAGAATCTCAGCCGGAATATAATCGACTCTGGCGGCGGCGTTTCGGCTCTTGAGGTTTGCGGATGCGCTGAATGCGGTCACGTTTCCTGGAGGCTGTGCCGCCCGCCTGCAGCTGAGCGCTGGAGGTTCCCTGCTGATGTGTGCTGCTAAAACGGGGGCAAAGCACTGCGGCTTCGTGCTGGGGATTCCGGGCTGACGTAGGGGAGGCTGCGCAGCCTCAGCTTGCAGAGCAAAGCTTTGCGGTGAGCAAAGCGATGGGGACCTCCGCGAGGCTGCAGAGGGGATGAGGCTGAAATGATGGGGTTTCTGAGCATAGCTGTGTAAAATAGAGGGAGGGTGGTGCTGCTCAGGCTCTGCAGCACCCATGGCTGCTCCAGCAGTTCCTGCATGCAGATGTTTCTGTACCGGGCTCCTGCGAGCTGCCACCAGCTGAAAGGCACAGTGACAAGCTGCGAACACCCCTTCGTGCCCTCCTAGGCTGTGCTCAGCCCCAGCTCAAGGCTTGCTCAGCTTAATGAGATCCCTTATTCAGTGATCCTCCTCCACATACCTGTGCAGTGTCCCCTCAACCACACAAAGCCCTTCAGAAAGAAGCCACCAGCACACGATGAGGGCATCACCATGCAGAGAGAGGGGACAGCACAGCCATCCCTGCATCACAGAACTGTGCATTAGAGGCAGCCCAGCATCCCCAGGAGGGGAAGCACTGAAGGGCAGTTTGCACAACCAGCCCCACCTCCTGCCTCCCCCACAAGCCCTTGCCACGCTAACTAATCAGCAGCAGGAGGCAATTTTTGAAGCTGCACACACAGCTTTTTGGGTGTCTCAGTCTTTCTCAGCCTTTCACTGTGGGGATTTAATTTCCTGCTAGTGTTAGCCAATGGAACAAAAGAGGAATAGGAGCATCCTCTCCTCCCACAACCTGTGCCGCAGCCCCAGGGGAGCAGCTTTTAAGGAGGGCACTGAGCTGACCCCTGCCACTGCCCCGGGCTGTGCTGCCCCCGGAGGTGGCACACTGTGTCCCCAGCCCACACCTCCCTCCTCCCACAGACAGCTCAGTCCCCTTGCACCAAAATCAGTGTCTCTATTTCCTAAGGTCGCTTGGCTGGTTTTGTGCCTCAGCATCCTTGAATACAAAATTACTTCTTCAGAAGCAGTAGCCAGTCTCACACTGAAGATTTGACAAATTCAGCCTCTGAACCCTTCCCAGAATTGGATGGCAGTGTGCACAGGTAGGCAAGAAGAAAAAATGATAATATACATAGGTTGCTTGGTCATATAATCTGCCTTCCTTACAGATGAATAAATTCTCACCACCTCCATGAAGGACGCAGGTCCAGGAGAGCTCCGCGGTGAGCAGAGTGCCCTGCAGGCACCAGGGCTGGCCAAAACCCAGCAGTGAGGAGCTGCAGAGAAACATGGAGAGGGTGGAGCAGGTTTATCAGCTCTCCCAAGAACATCACAAGAGGTGTTCTATAGAATTGAGTTGGCTGAAATCAGTTAGCTGCTTACAGCCTGAACAGCAGCGATGACAGCTAACAGTGTCACCAGGAGGGCTGGCAGCTGGCCCATTTCACCATGGTCCAGACAGAGCTAACAGTGACATCAGGTTTAATTCCCTGAGCTACCTAAAACACCAGTCCACCTTCAGGAAACCTCAATTGGGTGGAAGCACAAAGAGACAGCAGAGGACCCCCCATGTTGTCTATGGAGGGAGGGTAGTCCCGAAGGCAGGTGGGCACACAGAGCTGGCACCCTCTGATGGCATCTGCCTCTCTCCAGTGGGTGTGGAGGGAGATGAGGGGGAGCCAGGTCTCAGGGGTGAAGGCTGGCCTTAACCTCACGCTCCCACCTGTACAGGGCAATGGGACAGTGGGGTTAGGGGTAATGGTATGCTCGCCCACTGCAGAGCGGGGTCAGCCAAGGACTGTGCATGGGGAAATCTGTTCTCAGCAGAACAAACCACAAAGCGAGAAAAGAAACAATACAAATGTCTGAAATAAATGTCTTATCTCAGCAAAAGCAGGGGTGAGTAAAAGCCTGCAGGGGTTTGCCAATGAGACCTTTGGATCAGATCCGTATCTGGCTCTGCCTCTATGTCATGAACTATCTGCGTAACGCGGCTCTGCTCAGCTGTTAGCTTGCTTTCAGAAGCGGTCTCCTTGCTCACAAAGCTGAGATAACTCAGCCTGCGTAATGCATCCGACCCCCCTCCATCACTCTCCTGGTGACTTCTGAAGACTTGTGATCAAAAAGGCATCACAGACATGCAGGAAATAAGGCTATGGGCTGCTCTGCTTGGAGGCATCAGGCTTGTCCCTCTGACCTGGGGTGCTGAGGCACTTCCCTCAGGGCTGCCCGCAGAGGACAGCTGGCAAAGAGGCCAGTCACACACCATGAGAGGGATCAGCATGGCCTGCAATTGCAAGTGTTTAATTTTTCAGCCCAGATGAGGCGAGGCGATGCCTGTCTGACCCCTGGAGAGGCAGCCTGCTGCTCCGGCCCTCATGGGCCAGAGGAGAGCTGGCGTGATGAAGGGATGTACTTCACACACAGCGTGGGGTGCTGGCAGCTCTGTAACCCAGCTGCACCCAGGATCCTTGCAGGAACCACACGAGGGACCAAGAGGTGACACAGTTACTGCCTGAGCATGGCTCACCCAGCATTTATGGATGTCCCATCCCCAGGTGACCCCATTGCAACCCAGGGCATGAGCTCCCCAGGTTCTGTGGGGAGGGTCAGCTCAGGCTTTGGAGCAGGAATCACTGAGTGGTGGTCTGCAAATGCTCATGGCCCTGACCCAGCCCCGTGCCTGAGTAAGTTTGGCTGTGGAGCTTGGACCACGGCTGAGCTACCGATGAAAGCAGGCAACGAGGTGCACCTTGTCCTCCCTGCTCCCAAGCTGGCAGCGAGCCAGCAGCCCAACACAATGCTGACAGGAGCACGGGGCATCTGCTCATCCATTTTGGGTGAGACACAGCATTCCCTTCCTAGCACCTCCACACCAATGGGATGTGAGGTACAGGATGGCCCAGCGTCCTGGTCTGGACTCCCTGCACAGAGCAGGCCGCACGGCCTGGTGCCTCGACACGTGCGCCTGTCCTGCCGGGTAGGCCCGAGTGCTGCAGGGACTCCACATGCACCCAGATCAGCTTTTCCTCCCTGTTTGTTCGGCTGCCTGACACCAGTTGATCTCATCCAGCAGCCTCTCTTTTTCCACTCATCTGCATAATTTCACGAAATCTTGCAGGGACTTAAAATATTTGAGGTATCTGCTTTTCTGCCAGCCTCTGTTCAGATCAGCAAACCAGCTCAAAAGCTTTTAGAAGACAAAAGGCAGAAAGAAAGACGTGATAAACCTCACCCCATTAGGAGCCCAGGCAAAAAAAAGACTACCAAAAAGACTTAAAAGAACCACGCATACGGCTCATGTAATTTAATTTAACTTTCCCTCATTGCTCCATGCAGACATGCACATATTCTTATTACTGCATTAAATGAGTGACATTAAATACACATCCAGAGGCTAAAATGAGTGTATGGTGCAAGCTATTGATAAAAAATAAAAATTAAAAAATATAAAAATCCATGCAGAGAAGAAGGGAATCAGAAGAAGCAACTGCATGAGGATGTGCAGTCATGGAGGCTTCACACACACCCCTCGTTCTCACACATCCAGACTACAAACAGCGACTACAAATTAGCTGAGCTATTTTTGCTGCAGACAGAAATGAGAGAATGAACAAAGCTACTGTAGTTACTATTTTAAGGAGTTAGGACACCCTCAGATGCTGTGAAGACAGAGGAGGGATATGTATGTGTGAGCTTTGAGAGCTGCAGTTCTTTGAGACCCTGTGGTAATGGAAGAGAGATGCTACATAAACATGTTTGTTATATATTATAAATACAACGAGAAAATGCGTGAATGTAAATTAGCATACATAATTTAACATATTCAGTACTAACGTCTGCCCTCGATAGCTGAGCCAGCGGCGCTGGGGAAGGCAGTCCTGGCAGGGACATGGCGAGGTCCTGGCAGGTTATCACATGCTTCTGCTCAGCTCAGTCTCAGGAAGCCTTTCTTTAACACAAACTCTCACCTCTGAATGCCCAACAGGCCACTCACATGCTTGAATAAGAGCTATAAAATCCTCAGATCACCACCAGTAAAATCCTTAGCTTTGCGCTAATTACTGAGGGCTGTAACTCATCAGAGCTCAGGGCAGATCTCCAGGAAAAAGATAACACAGGGGTGCAATACAAAACTGCTACTTCTAACCTGATAATCACCGAGACACAGAAAACCACCGGAAAGGCTGAAACACTAGAAAACAAGCAGGAAAAAAATCAGAGAGACTTGCTGCATGACATTAATTTTATGTCAATGCAGAGGGAGAGAGAATAAACAAGCACTCCAGAGCGTGTGGATTGGGAGCTGTGCCTGAGCTCTGCTCTTACCATCAGTGCTAACCTGCACCAAGACAGCAGTGCCGCTGGGCTGTGCCTCAGTTTCCCCATGTCTTTCAGACTCAGTGCTGCCTCTCCACAGATCTGGCTGTACCTTGTCCCAGGCTGCTCTGCAGACTACCGGTCTATGTGATGGACGGTGGTGAGCAAAAAGCAGCCAAAAAAAAAAAAAAAAAGAAAAAAGAAAAAGGCAGCAGCTCCTGGGGCTCACTGTACAGCTGAAAGCAAGAGTCCATTTAATTCTCAAGCCTGTCCTCTGAGGCCAGTGCCAGGTACTGAGGGAAAGATACAAGAAAACCATAGCAGGGAGCAACACAGTAATTTGCACGCTGGCTCCCTTATCTCCTCCGTTAGCTCCTGCCTGCCGTGTCTGTCAGCAGAAGAACTCAATCAGCTCCCACAGCAGCGTGCCACCAGGACACTGCTGCCACCCTCCCCACTTCTCCCAGGTGACAGCAGGCAGACGTGTGCCCTCCTGCATGCACCCCGATGCTGGCTTCGACATTTCGGAGGCTGGGCTGTGCGCAGAGCCCAGGTTTCCGCAAGCTGCCTCTCCCCTGTGATGAATGGGTCACTTGGCTGCACGGTCGCTGCTCATTTTGTTTGTAGCAATGCTGATAGGTGGTACAAATAAACCCTCCTAACCCACACTGCCTCGCCTTTGTCAGTGTAGCATCCCCCTGATGCTGGAATCCTGTCCCCCACCTCTCCCTGCTGCCACAGAAATGCACCAGAACATGTCCCAGCACACCTCCACCACTCAGCTAGCTCCTCCTTTGGTTTCTGTCCCAGGCTTGCAAGGAGAAGCAGGGAGTCCCCAAAACCCACCATCAGTGCCCCTTCACCATCCCCTTTCCTTCTGGAGCAGCCCTGGGGCACACAGTGCTGCGGTCGGGCTGTTGTGCTCAGGCTGTTCTGTCCTCGTGAGGAAAACCCTCCGAGAGGAGATTCCATTCTGACTCTAAATCTTCCACTCCACAGCAATTTTCAGACAATAGCACTGCCTGCCCCGTGGACAGGAAGGCTCTTCCTCGACCACAGACACACAGGGCAATAAATACCGAATTTTCAGTCCTGCCCACTGCATGAATTATGATGCACTGCATCATACTCCGACACTCCCATCAGAGATGAGCAGAGGGCAGATGCCTCCAGATGTGATTTTTAATTTCTTTTGCTGGGGATAATGTTTTCTTGTTTTAGCAGTGTGCATTCCAGTTCCCATGGCAACTCCCTGCTTCCATTTAGATGTCATTTTTCATCCCATCCCTTCAGAATTAGACATCTCCTCACTGAAGTTTTGAAGAAATGTCTCTCTCAAATATATATTTATTAGAGACAGTGCTTGCAAGTGTGCTTTACTGACATGTTTTTTGGTGATTCACAGCCTACAGAGGAGAAAGCTGTCTCTAGAATATGCTGCCTGCCAAGCTGCCTTTTCTCAGCCTCTGTTTTCAGCTAGAACTCTCCCTTTTTTCTTGCCATATATTAACCAGAACCTGCTTTTTCTTTTATCTGTTTTTTTCCCCCTCAACTCCACGTCCCCGTCACTCTCCCATGCCCAGCTCCTTGCTAACACAGGGGTTGCTTATTCAGATCTGCACTTGCACTGTAGGAACCCTCTCACTGCACCTGGCACTGGCAGGGGCTGAGGCCAGGTTTGCTCCCATACAAACCAGCTCCCTGTAGCCCATCTCTCTCAGGCCCTGACACCATGAGAGGCAGTGGCAGGGCTGTAGCATCAACCTCCAGGGGAAGCTGCATCCCTAGGGCAAGTGCTGCCCAGAGATCCCCTCTTCACCTGCAGGCAAAGCACCACTGCAGGCCTCAGAACACTTCCACAAGGAAAAAAAAATGTATTGCAGAAATAGAGTCTACTGCCAGACTGCTGTTGCGGTATTCACAGGACTTTGTGGTACCACTGCCACGATGTCCCACAAGAGTTTTTAGTTCAGCAGGTGCTGCTGCTCAGGTACTGCAGGGTCTGTGACCCTATGGCTTGTGCCATATCCAGCATCTCGCACCGGCTCATTGCAGAGAGGCAGCGCTGGCCCTGGAGAAGGTCCTGGCAGGAAACCATGCTACAGCTCCTTAATAGAGCTGTAACATCGCAGCTGCAAATTGCCTTCCTTCAGGAGACAAATCCAGGCAGGGAAATTGCTGGGAGCTGAGAGGATCTGGAGGCTGATGGAGCTAATCCCAGGCATGTTTAGATGCAAAGGCCCAGGGAGCCTCACTCAAACCCTGTGTGATCACTAAAGCCCGCTGCTCCGCTGGGTTCCCTGGATCCAAGCCTGCGTGGAAAGCACAGGACAGGGCAGAGAAGTAACAGCTGCAATTTCAGTACAGGGCCCTTTGTGAAGCCACACAGCAGCCCCCATGCACCCCATCACAGACACTGGGGGATAAACATCACCGCTGTCCCTTGGAGAGGTTGTGATGTGTTTTCTTAGCCCTGCCTCCAGCAGGGCCACGCAGCCCAGGGGACACTTCTTGCTGACTCCAGACTTCACGTTAATTGTGCCGTCCCACCAGCCATTAATCAAATGTCTTCCACTGGCATTTTTATTGAAAATCAATTTAATAAAGTAGGTGGGAGTCCGCACGCTTCCATAACACCAGATAAATATTCATGTGGGCCTGTGCTGCTTTAGCTAAATGAGTTTTTTAAATTTAACTGGTGCAATTTCCATGTTCCTTAATATATAGCTTGGCTTGCCCTTGTTTGGGCACTCAGGAACAGAGGTGGGGTGGGAAACAGCCCCGTGCAGGGTTGCTCCCAAGCACACCAAGGAACAATATCCGACTCTCAGGGCAGCACCTCTTGGCAAAGATGCTGCCATCTCTAATTGGAGAGATGCTTCCGCTGGGGTCACTGCAACCCGGTGCCAATCCCAGAGCCAGGACTGCATCCAGGAGGGTCACCTGGAGCATGAACCCCACATCCAGCCACTAAGAGCACAGCCACCATGTCTACCTCCACGGATGTGCCATTTGATTTCTGCTTTTCCCTTGTTTATGGGAAAAACAAAATGGTCCAAACAAGGGGACCATTGTGCTCCAAAAGCAAACAAAAGCTATGGGAACTGCTTTTCCTGGATGCTTAATGAAGGGAGCTAAAAGGCTTCCAGCAACCAAACCATCTAACACATCAGTGAAAGGACCGAAATACACCCACACAGAGCTCTGAAATGCACGGAGCACAAACGCTAGGAGCAAAGCCAAGCGCCAGGCCCCCACCCCATGGGGACAGCCTCCCCTCTGCAGCCTGCACCTGCCTGGGGCAGCCCCGTGCTGCCTGCAGGGCCAGGACAGCAGCAGTGACCACAGCTCCTTACTGCAGCTCTCCTCAAAGGCAGCTATTAGTGTCCAGATGGAAGAAAGTAAAAACTGACACATTGATCAAATTTAGTAGGAAGGCAGGATTCAGACAGCCCTTATCAGTGAGGGATTTTTACAGTGTCTAACAGTTTCATTGTTAACTGGAGCAGTGAGGAGCTGCAGCTTCCAAAAATCGGCAATGCAGGGCAATTCAACTGCTGCCAGGGCTCTTGTCATGTTATCCTAGTGATACCCTTCTCTTGAAAGGCAGTTCTTTGGAAATCAAGTGCATCATCATTTTGCCTTTGTTATTAACGCAAACTGACTTGTTTTCATCGTTACAGCCTCGACCTAATTCCCCGTGCACACGCTCCCTACAGCGGCTCTGCTCTCTGGACAGGATTTGCTTTCCCTGTGCTTTGGTGACATGAAGGTTGTGACTAGCCCCAGAGATGCACACAGAAAGCCTAGGACCAAAAAAAAAGGTGCAAAGAGCACTCCCTGCCCTCACAAGCAGTCGTGTTTGCTATGCCCCAGCTTCAGGCTGGAGATGAATACAGCCTATGAGAAGCCACCCAAACCCCTTCCCCTTATCCCCAGCAGCTGCAGCAGAGCTGGACAGTGCCCATGTTCCAATCCTATAGGAGAATCCAGTCACTTAGTTCCTCCAAATCCACATCACCTGCTGTGGGGACAGTTCTGCAAAGCCCTGATCTCTTGATGCCCCTGTTACAGCAGCCGTCCTTCTGCCAAGAGATCACCCTTGCCTGAGACAAACTGCCTGTCAGCAAGCAGCATTAAATACAGGGTATCATATTCAAGAGATAATGGCATGCTTTTAGTTTTTTCTCTCTTGGATGCAGGTCACACAACTAATGTCATCTCCCAACACTGAAATCTTGGATGTGAAAAGGTAAAGCTTAATTGCCTTGAACAGCAACTCTTGTATTGACTCCAGCAGAAGGCCCATAAATATTAATACAGCTATATTTAGCCCCTTTCAATTATACATACAAAATTAAACATCTTTCTGGGAACAAATCAGTCAGGATAGGGTTTGGGTTTTCTTCTTCCCCTTTTTAACGTGTTGTGCATCAAAATAATTCTGATACAGCTGTGGATTTAAAAAAAAAAGTAGATGGCTTTACAATACTTTCACCTGGCTCAAAGCACTCAGTGTGCACATACTCACACCCTCTGCATTCTGCTGGTCTGCCCCATCTTCTCAACTGCTCAATTCAGTCCCACTCCTGGCTGGAAGGAAGCTGGGACCCACTGGGGCTGTGGGCATAGAAAGGAGCAGGGAAGCAGCCCGGGGGACCGGGGGGGCTGGGGAGGGGCTCCTGCTTGCATGGAGGTGTGGGGTCCCACCTGCACCGTGGCAGTGCCCAGGCAGTGCCTTCCTGCAGCTAAGGAGCTTCTCGTTTGTATAAAAATCACATCTACTCTCCCAGTTTGCAAATTAATTATACGTAGCTTTCCTTGCCAAAGTAGACTTAATGGTATTAGTGTTACATGACAAAGAAAAGCGTTCAGAAAGCCTTTCTCGTAATGACAGCGAGATCGATGGCGGAAGAAAAGATGAGGTTTCGTACTTTTGTTCTTTAGCCCTCCTACAAGCAGGCAGGATCCTTTTCTAGGAAAAGACATTTCCAAATTCTCAGCATGAGAACAGGTACATCTCTGGAGGGAAGATCTCTACTCTCTCAAAGCTGCAATTAAACCCCCACGTGTGCACAGACCCTCCCTAGAGAACACAACTTGTGGAAAGAGAAGTTTACACCTTCATTTTTGCAGAACAGTGGCTAATGTGACATTCACAGCACTACGGGAGATGTGCCTTCAGGTAAGGAAGAATTCAGGACTGCAAAAATCTGACCTGGCCAGTGTGGATGCAAATAACTTCATCAACAAAAGCTCAGATGGGTGCAGAGCCTCAGCCACCTTCCCCCTTTGCAAACTGCAATGTGTGGGTTCTTTTTTTTCTTTACAGTCATTGGATCCCTTCCTTGACAAAAAGTTTATCAGAATTGCAGCTGATCCTTCCAAAATGAAGTACCTGAAATGGCTTTTGCAGAGTTGAAATTGTGTCTCCTGAATTTTCTATTTATTTTGCTCCAGTCATGAATCATCCCATCCACTGATTCCATCTGAATTTTGTCATCAATAGGATTTTCCAGCAGACTTGGAGAAAAAAATCAAAAAAAAAAAACAAGCCTGTTGTTGGGTTGAATTATGTTCTTCTAGAAAGTGAAACGAACGGAGCGTCCTTATCTCACAACGCAAATTGCCGATTCAAAACTCAACTGCACTCTATGCTTGCGATTAGCAGTACTCCACAAAAACATTATTTTTTAAAAAATAATCATTAGTCGTATGTCTGTCAGAGGCACAATTTTAAAGTAAGCTACACGTTAGGATGCAGAGACAAATAAATCATTAAATTCTTGGCCCCACCAGACTCTGTAAGAGTTTTGCCATTTGTTGCCAACAAAGTGGGAATTTTACTCTGACTTTTAGCAGTATTTGGTTAAGGGACCCCTCACAGTTCAGCCTGCACAGCCTTGCAGCAGCTCACTCCCCAAAGCCCTGTGCATCTTCCAGAGCCTCACAAACACTCCAATACTTTTATTTTATCAGACAACAACCTTCAAACAAACGAAACAGCATTAACGCACTAACTGGTCTGAACCAGCAGCACCAATCCCCCTGCCACAGGGGGCCCACGGAGATGTGATCTCATCTCTCCTTCCAGATGGAAGCGGTCTGAAATCCACTGCCAACACCATCAATGGCTTTTCCTCATCAAACAGACTCAATCAGTGCCTCTGTGTGGGTACATGAACTGCTGCAAACATTTTGTCTTCTAGTTCGATGGATAAAATGACTGCTGTTTCCTCAATATTTGACCAGTTGTTTCACCACCAGTTTCCTAGAATGAACCAATTAAAGTTGTTTTTACACTCAGTGGAACCTAATGAAAAGATCTTATTTCACAATCTGAGTTAAAGACGCATTATAAATCCCTTACATGGGACTAAATGGATGGAAACTCTAATAAATGCCTAGCTGCCATAGTCCAACAGATCAATAAAGACATCCTTGCAAGCAGTTTATAGCCATCTCTAACACCATCTACTAATGTCCTTAGAACCATCTAACACATGCTCAACATGCTTATACACCAGCTCACGCCTTCCAGAGTCATTATAAACAAATGGCATCATCCTGTCTCCAGCTCGTACCCACAGCATCCCCTCAGGGCAGCAGTAAGCTGCCCAACGTTGGCACTGGCTCAGGGTAGGAGTCTGATCTAGGAATGAAGCTCTGAGAGTCACTCCAGTACAAACAAGTTAGGTAAAAATTCCTCCAAATGGATTTGCTCTCCTGGAAAAATCTCTCACCCTTTGGGAAAATCTTCTTGCCAAAGTGCATGGGTATTACAGTGGGGTTAGCAGCTGGGAACGTGCTCCCCATTGGAAACACACAAAGTAAATTAGAAGGCATCTCTAAAAAAGGCATCCAAACATGATGCCTTTTTCCTCCCCTGTCCCTGCAGCCTGGGGGCTTGGTCAGTTCTACCGGAGAACCCAGACACCAAGGACAGCTCCACTGCTGGGGTGGGCTCTGGCTGCACAGCTCCATCCTGTGCAGGCTGGCAGGGCTCTGCCATGGTGCCCATCCCACCCAGCCCAGGCACTGATGTCCCCAAGGAACACGGCGCTGACCTGAAGCCCAGGTGCTGTTTCATACTGGAAGCGATGAATCTTTTCACAACTGGTTTCTGACCCCTCCGGAGTGTTTGTGATATCCCTGAAGCTCTGATACAAGCTCGTTGCCCTAAGCAAATTCATAACTTATTTAAGAGAAGACTTTCACCCTTAGGCATAGCTGTCAAGCCCATGTTCCTCGCTCGCCTTCTGATGCGTACATGCCTCTACACACAGAGCTCCCTCTCCCTCTGCACTGTGGGTTTAAACAGCAGCACCAGGGACTTTTCCATGAGAGGGGGGAGCATCAGGGGCTGTGCAAATCCACAGCAAAGCTGCCTTCAGAGAACCACACTCAAGGGGAAGACAACCTCTTTTTTTTTTTTTTTTTTTTTGTACTTGTTCATAGATCTTAACTTCAGAAATTCGACAAGACAGAGCAAGGTCCCCGTTGCCCAGAAAGGTAAATAGAAGAAATCACTGCTCAGGCAATGCCTCAGCTTCAAATTCAAACTCATCAAGGAATCCCAGACAAAGACAAAAATCTGAGATAAGACATGGATTTTCCTCTAAGAAAGAGAAAAATTCCTCCCTGGAGTAATCAATGCAAGGCATGAAGTCAGATCAGAGAGAAAAGATGAGAAGTTAGGAGAGGTAGAATATTAAGACAGAAAAACAGATTATTAAGCACAGCCCTGAAATCCTGGAAATCATACCAAAACACAAAGGACAACTGAGCTTGTCATCTAACGTTTCTCCTGCACAAAGAGCAGATCAGGATAACATTTATGACACAAGATATATGTAGCTTCATGACACATGGGTGAAAAAACAACACCTTGTTGGGCAGAGGAGTTGGAGGGCATCCCTGGCTCCTGGGGATCAGGTGGTGCAGCTCTGTAATGGTTTTATTCTGTCTCAGCCCCTCTACCTTGATGGTGACATCATAACTGAAGATCCCTCAGCTGCAGGAGGTCAGGGCTGAATGGCAGAAGTCCTGGGGTGGAACACCAAGCAGCTCATGGGAGTGTGTCAGCCTAGAGGGAGCCTCCCTGAATTCCAGGCCAAAATCTTTTGGCCATCAGCACTTGAATCAGTGAAACACAGGTGGTGAAAAACAGGGATACAGATATTTGCTTGCTCAGAAGCCACCATGCCAAACCACACCATCAATAAAACAGACAGGAAGAAACAGTGCACCATGGAAGGAAACAGGAAAAGCTCCAGTTGGGGTGCACTTCGCTTACAGAAGAATAAAGAGAATATATCAGCAGGATAAATATTAACATATGGCTACAGATCAAAACCAATAGCAGGGCAGAGCTGACAGAGCAGGTCCAGATAAAAGGCACCAGAGGCCGATGTTGGGCATCCCTGATTTGAGTCCTACTGCAAGAGGCAGAGCCTGAAACCCGGTTGAGACAGAGGATGTCTGCTCCAAGCCCAGTGTGGGCAGGGAGATGCTGACACCAAGCCATGGAGAACACCAGCCTGGTGGAGATGAGGAATAGCAGGCAGCCAAGAGCTCTGGTTGTGAAGGCACAAACTGGGAGTTCCCTCTGCCTACAGGGACACACTAGCTGCCAGCCCTGAGGATGAGGAAGGTGTTCCATGTCCTGCCCCCAAGGTAGAAAGGACCAAAAGGGCTACGTGCCTTGTTCTCCTCAGGGAATCGCATTGCTGCCATCCAGCTGCCTGTGTTTGCTGATCCTGTGCTCTGCAGCAGGCTCCTAACCCTCCTCACATCGCGGGGACACAGAGCAGCAGGACGCTCATCCAGCCACTGCTCCATTAGCAGCACCAGGGCAGGCATTTGGAGACTCCAGAGAGATGCAGTAGAACCTTTTTCAAGGAAATACCATGAGCTACCTTGCAGGTGATGCTGCATCCAGGCGGGAGAACAGCAATCGATATCAGCCCAGATGCTTAACATGCTGCAAATTACTATTTAATTGCAGTCAGAGAAACTGGCTCATCTAGAAAGTTTAAAGTCCGTCTCTTAGAAAAACTGTGATTGATGTACTTTCTCCTTGTGACAAAAGCTCTTCCTCCTTGGCAGCCCCTAGAAAAGGCCAGCAGCTTTCTGGAGCGTGGGCTTCTCTGGCCACCCACTATGGAGACTGGTACTGTGGTATTGCCAAAGCGTGTTGAAAGGATTTGCAAGGCTGTAAGGAAGCAAAAGGCTGGGACAAGCCTGGAAACCTCCTCTCCTATTTCTCCCCAGGCATTCACAAGCGAGATGTGTTTAGATTGCATCACACCCAAGCCAGCTGATGCTGGATAGGAAATCAGGCTGCAGGAGGTAAGAGCTGCACAGGGATCATCGCTGAACCCCAAAGAGCCCAAGGACAGGCACTGCGACCCCTCCCAGGCCGTGGGGCTGGGCATCCAGCCGGCCTTGTAAGGGCTGCAGAACATCACTCACTCCTCACAGGAAGCAGCCCAAGAGTACACAGAGTTTTCTGTGTATCAGTCATTCTCAGTGTCACTCAGTGCCCCATTGCTCACGTCCCACTCCCAGAGCATCCTTCCTCTTCAGGTGTATGACGTCCCTCCCTTTCCCAGCCAGTTCCACCTGTTTCTCCTGGCCACGTCTCCCCTCTCCAACCCTTGCAAGCAAGGCGAGGAGCTCCAGGTTCAAAGCAGAGGCCTCTGCATGCCAGCTCTGCAGGGAGCCCCAGCAGCAAAGAGAACTTGTGAGCTATAAATAGAAGCCCCTCAGCACAGCCCCCGCGGGCCCAGCACAGGATCCATGCGATCGCACTGCTCCAGACCGGGAGGGGAGGTCGAGGCTGCCCACAGCAACTTGCTCTGTGGGAGATTTTCTTCTCCTGCAAGGTTGGCCGTGACAACAGATGTCTCCATCCCCTCAGGGTTCATTTCTGTTCCTCTTCTGACTTAATAACCCATCTGCACTGTGCTTACCCAGGGGAAAGACAGGTTATCTGCTGAATGTTCCTTCCTCTCCAAGTCCCATATCACGGGGTATGTATGCAGTTACCCCTTTCCCAAGCCCAGACTGCGTTGGTGGTCATGGGGCAGACACAGCAGAACACTCAGCCCATTGAGCTGGCCTGGAGCTTGCTCCCAAACCTCCAGGTGCCATCAGGACTGCAAGGACCCCTCGCTCAGGAGGGTGCCCTGAGCCACATCTCAGGGATAGGGCAGCACCGAGGCACAGGGCCACGCTCCATGCAGCACCGGGTGCTCCCGAGCAGCCTCAGCACTGCTGAGCTTCAGTCTGAGCCTGCAGCATCCTGGTGGGAAGAGGAGCTCTGGCATGGGAGCCATTAGAGTGGGTGGCAGCAGATGGTGGAAACAGAGGGGATAAGAAAATAAATACAAAGAGGCTATCTTGAGGGGAGAAGTCACCACATCAACACTCTGTTGCTTACACAGACTCCTTTCCCAAAGCCCAAACAAACATTGCTCAGTTCCCAGCGTGCGTGGAAAAGGCTCTGCTGGATGCAGGGGTGGGAGCCTGGGCACAGCCAACCCCTCCTGAACCTGGCCAAGGGGGCTCAGGGGATGTGTCTGGCACAAAGTGAGGAAAACGAGGCCAGGAAGTGAGCCTGCACATCCTGCTGCCCGGCTACCCACTGCTGGGGCCAGCCCACCCTTCAGCCAGCCTGTGCATGGGCACAGTCCCACTAGACATGCCCTATTCACAAGCACCAAAGACTGTGTAGTGTTAACAGATGCTTTCTGCTGACATCCTGAGAAATAAAAGCAAATGGAAGATAGCCCCAAGGGAAACAGGGAGAGCCAGTGCTGGCTCTACAGGAGCTGTTGAGGTACTGTGCCAGTCACCGAGCCACCCAGCAGCACAGCCATTAATCTGCAGCAAAGCAATCCCTTGCCCAGTTCTCAGGTAACATCAGAAAGCTGTCTCTTGCTGACAGTCACCCCAGAACGGCTGATGAGCCCCTAGGTCTGTAGATTGCAGCAGGACCGTTTCTGCCTCTGGCCACCAGAACCTGTGGTTTTGGTAAAACCTCCCATCTGCATCTGCCAGAGTGCTCCACCAGGGGAAGTCAGAGGGGAAAGCAGTCCTTGAGCATGCCACGTCTGGCTCAGGCAAAGGCAATTTATTATGTTAAGCACATTATTAAAGGATCTAAAGCAACAGAGCGGAGATATTCCAAGAAAGGTTTTAACTTTCCCAGCAAGGGGGCTCCTGGGAGTCCTCTTGTTAATGCTTTGCACAGGGCTGTCTGCAACTGAGCCTATGGTGAGTATAAATGCCCCCTCAGTCCCCTCTCAGAATCGTTTCAGTTAAATCAATACAGCCATCGGGGAGACTTGAGGAAGCAAAGCTATTAGTGGGACCGCAGTTAATTCTGGGGGAAAGAAACAAGCAACAAAAGCAATAAAACTGATGGATAGCCTATGCAGATACGGTAACCCTCTCTCTGCCAGGCTCTGCAGCATGGCAGCCCACCAGAGGCGAGGATGCTCACTGCAGAAACCCTTCTTCCCCAGGTTTTTCAGGGTCTCTGCTTAGGGCCATAGCCCTCTGGGAGAGATGTGAGCAGAGGGCCATGGCAAGCTGTGGGCAAGGGGCTGGGCAGAGAAACACAGGGTGCAATTCCAGGCTGTTTCTATATCATCATCATGCAAGGAAGATAGAAAGGTCAGGAAAGCTTAGCACTGGGGCTACAGGGAATGGCAAATACAAGGCAAGTCCAGCTCTAGGTGAGAGCTCCAGTCCAGCAGTGCATTGGGAGCAACATCTCCCTGTTGCTTCTGCCTTCATACACTATGCAAGAAGTGCGCCACAAGCACTGGAAGGCAACTACCTCACTTATTGCTTTCTAAAGCACTTAAGCATCTGCAGGTTCTTGGAGAAGAGCTCAGCAGCTGTAATGGCGACGTTAAAGGGAGCTCAGGAGATAGCAGAGCCTGGCTGGGTGCAGGGTGCCCAGCTGAGTGCATGGTGCCCAGCCCAGCACGCAGAGATCTCCCCAGGTAACAGCTACCCAGGAAACAGCTGAGACCAAGAGAGAGGCTCTGCAGCAAAGCCCACCGACTAAAAAGCAGTGCCAACATGGATCAAAGGTTCTGCAAGCTGGTGGTGTCATAATTTAGGACATGATAAAGGCTATTAAAGTAGCAGAAATAAATAAAATCATATTTGCTCCATCTACAGGCCTACCACAGTAATGTCACAGAAGGCCACTACAGTCATCGAGACCTGCACCTCTCTTCTCCTAAAATACCAAATGAGATAGAATGGACCCAGAATGAGGCAACCAACAACAGACTGACACTGGCTCTCCTCCCAATAACGCCAGTCTTGTTAAAAACTCATCTTGTTAAAACCTCATTGCAAGAATGTCACCACTCCACCGTACTGACCTCCGAGCCCGGGTCTCAGGCGGTTGTCATAGCCATCCAACAGCCTGTCCAGGATGCGCGTGAAAATGGTGATGTTATCCTTGCTGTCATCGACGACGTCTGAAACGTGCTTCTGAGAGAGCCTGGTGTGTTTGGGGAAAAGAGAGGGGAGAGAGAAAACCTCAGTCAGCATAGAAAAGCTCTCTTGGTGTGCTGTAAGCACCTGTGGAAATGAAAGGACACTCAGCCACGTCCCTGCCTGCTTATCAGTCAACAGGACAACGTGGGCAGGACCCAGCGCAGGGCTCCTTGAATCACACCCCACTGCCACGACAGCCCTCACAGCAGAGTTTGACGAGGAATCCCCCACCCTGGGGTCCCTGCCCACCCCTACGAAAGGGTGTTGTAGGAGCAGGGGCTATAGGAAAATCTCAGGGTTCCTCAAGCACCAGTTTCTCCTTGCAGGAGGCGTGCAGTGAGCAATGCCAGGTATTTACCATATCAGCCCATTTCCAAGTACTCTGCTCCCGGGGAAAGGAAATGGAGGCAGCAAAATGGGAAATCAGTAAAATAGGCTGGGAGGCTGAGTCCGTCATTAAAACCCTCTGTGAACTATTTCTGCAGTTTGTTGAACTTTCCCTGTTTTTAAAATCAAATGAGTTTTCATGTTCCTATCTCCGCTTGATGCGAGAAGCCTGGGAGCCCCAAATAAGATGATTTCCTTGGGGCATTTTCTGCCCCAGGTGGAATGAAATAAGCAGCACATTTCCCAAACAAAACTCGTATCACCAAACAAAATATCCAACGCAATTTTGCAAGCCCAAGGGGCTCAAATAGCACATTTGCATTTTGTGTCTCCCTTTCAATCAACAGCAAAGGAGCCTATGAATCTGAGTGAAACTGCTTCTGAAAGATCTCAGACAGCAGAGGGTATTGGTGCTGAGGCTCCAAGCACAGCTTTTCCCAGCAGAAATAGCTGTTAGGACCAAAGCTAATGGAAAAACAAAAGATTAAGCAACAGAAAAGAAAACAGGACTCTATAGAAATGCAGAGATTGCAGGAAAGATTGAAAAGGGAATAAAAAAAGATACTGATGAACCTTGAAAAAAATTAAGAGAGAGACAGACACGCAGTGTAACAATGAAAGAAGCCCAGCCAACCCCTTCTATGTGCAAAAGCACAAGGAAAGTCAACGTCACTGAAGCAGGGATGCAGCTTTTGCTCCCTCCATATCTGCTCAGGAGGCGTGAGCAGCCCCAGAGCTCAGCACAGCGCTGGCTCAGCATCCCCTGGCAGCAACGCTGAGCTCACAGGGTACAGCCACTGGGTTGGCATGAGCAGGAAAAAGCAAGGACTGGGAAACATTCATGAAGAAGAAAAAGGAGGGGAAGGAGGGGGAGGGAGGGGTGTGCAATATCAGTGATGCTGTAAAGATTAATCCTGCAGCACCCCATCTGGTTAGACCAGCCACCTCTGACACCATGGGTCCCTTTGTAAAGGCTCTGTGAGAGGTCGACAAGCAGCAGAGCTGGCTGGGGGTTTGCTATCCAAAGGATCTCCCAACACAAAATCCATCTCCTGTAAAATAAAGGAACGATAAAATGTGTTTTCTACCAAAACCATAAAGATTTGGAGCAGGGAAGGGCGTGGATATTTTTAGAGGCAGGCTGAATCAGTGTTATTCAGTATGTTGCTGTTAATTGAAACATTTCATATGGGGCAATTTCGTCATTAATCTGTCTGCATCAACGACAAACACAGCGGGAAATTGGCTTTTGAGTGCTTGAGGTTTGTTTCTCTGGGGATCAGATCTCACTTATCACGAGGGTTCTTGGCCTCTGATTTTCAGCAAACCAATACCTGCCCTCATGGGAGGAGCGGTCAAGGCAGGAAACAGCCTCCAGAAGCTGAATGAGGGCACAGAGAGCTTTAGCTGCAGCTCCATACGTGTTCAGCAGAGTGGGGAAGCATCCCCCAGCCCCAAAGCAACATCTCAATTCTGAAATGCCAAAACACTTCTGCCACCACAAACTGCATCCCAGCCTTTGGGACTTATTTGAACGAAAACAGTGGTTGTAGCTTTTCACCTGGACTTGAGCACAAAGCAAATTTGACATGCCTGCACTCCCCCAGGTAAGGAGAATTTTGAGGAATTTAACAAGTGCCTCCTGTAATTAGTGAGGTTTCAACTGTGCCAGCTTTCACTGGATGTCACGGTTAAAAGCAATCTGTAACAGTGTCTGCTGATGGCTATATAACCATCTATAACTCATGAATAGCTAGCACGCTCGTGAAAGCTCATTCATTAATGTTTTATAAGCTACCTTTAAAAATTACCCGTAATATAAAGAGAGGACAGATTTTTGTGAAGGAACTCCTGGCAGAGGCTCAGCAGTGGTGGGAAAAACGAGTTTACAGCTTTCCAAGTGCTTTTACTTAGCCTGACACGTGAGGGTTTGACTCCAACGTTGGCAGCGTGGGATCTGCTGGGGAGGCTCCGTGGGAGGAAAAGGGGAGGGAAGCAGCAGCCCCCTGAAAAACTCAAAGGAGCTGCACGGAGGTGTGAGGCTGATGATTTTAAAATAATTAAAAGCCTTTAGGCAGGGAAGACAGTTCTACAGTAAATTTAATTAGGAGAGGCTTGAGGAAAAGTCATTACCTCACCACCCGTGCACGTGCTCTCCTGAGAGCTGGCTGCCACGTTGGCAGGTTCATGTCTGAACAAGGGTCCCCTTGTACAAAGTTTAGGAAACAAATTCTTCTGCAGAAGGGATGGTGGGTGGGGAGGGAGCAGCAGCATCACTGATCGCACGAGGTCAGCAGGGATGGCAGAGGCAGGGATGCAGGGACCACCGCATCCCCCTGCAGCCAGCACAGCACAGGGACCGTACAGGGACCCAGCCAGCCCCGGCTGGAGGGCACAGGGGGAGCGATGCTCCTGCACAGGGAGCCAGGGGTGGGCAGGCAGCTGGCATCTGCACACCCAGCAAACGCATGGGATGCACTTGCTTATGCAGGGCAAGGTGTGAGCAGCTGAAGCGGTGTGGTCATAGAGGAGCCTGCAGCTGGGCAAACAGCATGCAAAGAGGGTGTGAGGATTTTACAGTAATGGTGGTAAAGCACTGGAACAGGTTGCCCAGGGAGGTGGTGGAAGCTTCATCCCTGGAGATGCTCAAGGTCAGGCTGGACCAAGCTCTGTGCAGCCTGATGGAGCTGTAGCTGTCCCTGTTCAGTGCAGAGGAGCTGACCAGCTGCCCTGTAAAGGTCCCTTCCAACTCAACTCTATGATGGCAGTACAACATATTTTCTGTTCATGAAAATCCTCAGTTGTTGTCAGAGTCATACTCAGACAGCATTTCAGTGTCTATACCCAACACCGTGAAGAATTTTACTTTTTACTAGAAGCCCTGTACTATTTGCACCTCCTTCCCTGAGCTGTGCTGGGAGTGCCTGCACCATCCCTCCCTCCAAGGGCTCTCCAGGCTCCCACCATCCCAGTAGAGGCTCAGGCAGGACAGGAGGAGAGCTGCTGAGGGCTGCTGAGCCTCCCACAGCCTCACAGATCTCTGTCCACTCCCAGAGGCTGGGGACAAGGCTGGAGGCAGAGCTCTCTGTGCAGGCACTGCCGGGGATGAGCAGTGTGTCCAAACCTCCTTACAACATGAACATGCTGAACCATCAAACTGCTGAAGTGGGTTTGTTTTCCAGGTTGTTTTGTTTTAACAGTATTAAGAAAATCAGAATTGGAAAGGGGTGCATGTGCCACTTGCAGGTTAGAAGTCACCCAAGCCAACTCCTCACCCAGAGTGAAATGCAAAGAGGCCGAGTCTGAAAATTGGTTTTGTAGCAAAAGATGCTGACAACTGTCCTTAGCAAGAACACCTCGGATAGTGCTAATATCATCAGTCAGCTCAGCTGAGAGGGACTGAGCAGTCACAGGGACTGCGAGGAGAGGCAGCGGCCTCAGGGGCTTTGCTGCTGCGTTACGTGACCACGAAGGATGCCCAGGAGCACAGCCAGCAGGGAAGTGTGCTGTGAGGGTAGGGGACAGGCTCCTCTCCTCTTGCACCAGCACAAAAGCCAGGCAAAGCAGAAGCACTTGTCCAAAGCCAGCAGGACTCAGAGGAACACGGGACAAGGCTCTGCGTTTGCACTGGAACACCCAAAGAAAAGCAGAGATTCTTTTTAGGACTTTGCCCTGAAATGCTTCATGCAGGTACCAGCTCAGGTATAATTCAGCACAGTGAGAGAACTGCAGCCTTGGCCAGAGGCCTTGCCACCTTACCCAGCATCAGCAGGGAGAGCTGAGAGCAGGACCAGGAGTCCAAGGGTAGCGAGAAAGAGAGACCCCGTTCCCGTGAGCTTTGGTGCCATGGCCTCAGCACGCAGCCAGCAGCAGGGAAGCCTCCAAAACCTGCAGGGGGGCACAGAGGGGAAGGAGAGAAGATTTCCATTTAGAAGCAAAGTGATGGAGTTGGTTCAATTTTTCCCAGCAGTTCATTCACGTTAGGTGTTCTCTGTTTCTGGGGTCTGATATTTGGTGGACAAAAGGCAGCAGCATCCCCTGCAGCAGTGGTGACCCCAGCGAGCTCACTGTGTGGGGTCAGAGCCAGGGATGTGCATACACCTATACACGTTCACAGAGCATCCAGCAGCTCCGCAGGTGCTTTGATCCCCTCCAGTCACTGCGCAGTTCCACTTCCAAGATGATCACACTGCTTCTTCCACCCATCACTTCCTCCTCCTCCTCACCCCATACGCTCCGTCACCATCTTCCCCACCCCACGCTGGCCAGGGACAGCTACACAGCAGAACCACAGTCTCAAGACCCATCTTCTTCTCCAAATGGGTTTCTGGACAGTTAGACTCATTTAATTCTGGTAATGACACCACCAGAAATTATTATAAAGTTTGGGTACCGAGGCCTGAGGGAGAGGGAGTGTTCAACTGCACCACACTTACCGTGCTCAGATTTTTCACTGATGCTCAGTTTTACCTTTATTGTGATGCTATGATGCGTTTAACTGCCTTTCCCCTTCTATGCATCTCACTATGTTGATGCACCTTGGAGCAGCCCTGCCAAGCAGCAACCTGTAGCGATACAGCTTGTCTTGACACCCACCTGACACACACCTCCCTCCTGGCACCCACGGGTGGTTCAGTGCTGCAGCACAGCACAGCCACAGCCCCCAGAGCAGCAGCCAAGGGCTCATTCCAACCACAGCCTGCAGAGAGCAGGGCAAGATGTTGCTGGCCAAACCCAACCTCCTCCACCCCGTCTACATGGGAGCAGGGGCCGTGCACAGACACAGGAACCCCCTGCACACACTGCATGCAGACATGGGAGTTGCAGGGTGGATGTACCTGGAGGTTGTGGATACACAGTGAGGTGAATTGTGGCTACCCCTGCACACAGCTGGCTGGGAAGGGGCACAGGAGCAGGCTGCTGTGGGGGTGCTGGAGGTGAAGCAGCCATCTCATCCTGCCCACCCCTGTGCACTTCTTGCTTTCAGCAGCCGCTGTTCATCCTCCCCGCAAGAAACGGGAACAATTTCCCCCTCCTCACAACCAGCCAAGAGGTGCAGCAAGCTGCAGCACAACCACACAGGCTGCAGCAAGGGGTGAAGCCAGCAGAGCTGCAATACAATCCTCATGCTGGCCAGTACTGGGAGAACCAGGGGCTTCTTTCCACCTCCCTTCAGCTTTCCTGCAGCACCCACACTGAGTGCTGCAGTGCTGTTTCGCTTTCATGCACCCCATGAGCACCCTGCGATGCTTTGGCCTCGCAGTCTGCCCGGATGCTGCACTGATGCTTTGCTGCTCAGCTCAGCACAGCTTCAGGAGGGCATCAGCTGCCACACAGGCAGAAGGTAAGAGCCAGATGCCACAAGCCCTTTCTCCATCCATCTCAAGTTATTCTCTACTGGAAGACACAAGAAAATAGCGCTGGACCCTCGTGTTGCCTCACATATTTCAGATGTTACCACTGTCTTCCTCCTCTCCCTCCCTATTACTCATTTAACGCCTCTGCAAATGTCAGTGCGTGGATTAATTCTGTGTAGCTGAGCATTTGTACGTTCAGGACCTTATTAACTGCAGTGCTACCAAGCAAAGCACAACCAGGTAAGCAAATGCTCTGGGGCAGCTGCCCTTCTGGCACAGGCACACCTACACCTCGTAGGACATGAGCCCTGGGTTGGGACCAGCCTCCTGGCTCCTGCCAGCCTACAGCTGAGAAGGGACAGAGTCTTGGATTTCAAGTATTTGCTGATGAAGCACAAATTAAGGAGTGAACATCTGCTCTGTGGGAAATTCCGACAGTTTGGGGAAACTTGTTCCAAAACAGAACAAGGACGGATAAAATGTTGACGTTTCTTACAAGGCAAATTCAGAACTCCTTCAATTAGCAGCTCCTCAACAGATTTCCTTTCAGTTCTCTTCAGCTTGCATGTTATACAATAGGATTTAATTAAAATAATTATTTCTAAGACAACTTCAATCATTAGCCAAAAGCAAAAATCCACTGCTGGCTTCCCTCTCCCTTCCTCATGCCACCACTGAAAAAAATCTCATTGAAATCAGTTTCCCATTCAACTGGGGATTTCAATCAACTGTTTTGGCAGAATTGGCACTGCCAGCACTCCCCTCCCCCCCCAGTACTACCCACATGGACCAGGACCCCCCAGTTTCCCAACAGGTGCCTCCTGGCTCTGCTGGAACTCAGGTTGGGTGAGACCATAGGAAGATGGTGCACCAAGGCTGGGACAGAGCAGCTAAAGAAAAGAGGAAACAGGGTAATTCAGAAAGAGACAAGCCCAGGAACACTGACAAAAGCCAGTTAGTGGCTGTCTGAGCCAAGAAGCTCAAGACAACCGTGTTTCCATCAGACCTTGTTCATCCATTTTCCTTTGCTGTTACACAGAGACGAATGGCCAGCTCTGTATTTAGGACAGTTCTGCTGAAGGTGTTAGCCAGGGACAGCAGGGCTACCTGAATCAGGTTAAATACACGCTCAAGTCTCATTTTAAATATCAGAAACAGTTCTGTGTATCAGCATTAGGAGAAAGTCTGTTTTCAGTTCCCTGAATGATCACTTTGCCAGACACAGCTCAGGTTTCTGGCACATAGGATGCCCCCGAGACAGGGCACAAGAGCACATGGATGGCCAGTTTGCTCTGGATGCTCTTATGGACTCAGAAAGGACTGCACAGCGTAGAAAATAGCTTGGCACTGTTTTCTAACTCTTTCGTATCGTTCTCGTTTCATATTTTGCCTGGAGGATTTGCAGAGAAGAGACTGTGCTGCATTTTCCTTACTCTTTGGCTCTGTTACACTTCTTAGAGATGGATTGCAAAGCAGAGCCGGTCCGAAGGCTCATGGTTGGCATTTCTGACTAACACAGGGGCTGTAGCTGCTGGTGATGAACTCTGGCAGCCTGGAGATGCTGAGCCAGGGCTGGCCAGGCAGTGCTGGGCAGTCACAGAAGGAACAGTCCCCTCCCAGTACTGGTGCACATCACCCCTTGCCATCCCTGGAGGATGCAGGAAAACCTCTGCAGAGGACATTCTCACTCCTCCTTTCCCTAAAATACACAGTTTTACATACAGCTCAGCCAGAGCCCAGCGTGGTCCCTGTGGCAGAGCATCTCCCAGCATCATCTGTAAGGATGGGAGGTGTTCAAAGCGGCTCCATGCTTCCTTCCTCCATCTGCCCATGGCTCATTTCTTAATGGCACACTTAGCAAACGCATTCATCACTAATTCTGCAGTTGCTGGTAACCTCCGCAGCTGAATCAAATGCAGATTTTCTAAGGAGCCCTGCTAACATTTTGCAGCTGGGATTCAGCAATACTTAAAGTTAACAATTCAGTGCACTCTGGATTTTGGCAGGTTTCTTTATAACCGGATACCTCAAGGCATCATAAATATCCCCACTCCTCTCCAGCACACGCTGTCTGCCCGATCTCCAGAGCACCATAGCAAAACAACACTCCCAAGAAATACAGCTTTCCTGCTGGATGTGCAGTTTGGCAAGGAGGAATTGGAAAAGCTTCCCTTTCCCTGAGGCAACACCACACTCCAGCCCATTGCTCCTTTGGGTTTGGGAGTCAAAAAAGCACCGGTACCTTTTGGATCAGCAAGGTCCCAATGTAATTGCGGTGACAACGGGGATCTCCTGACTTTGCACACTGGGCCTGATCTTTTAAGCAATCCTTGTTGTAGAAACCATTAAATATTCTGAAATTCTTTCCTAGGAAAGAATGATTAGCACAGGTTTCATGCTGACAAGGGAAAGAGCTCTGGAGGTGGAGAATGAAAGGTAAAGCTTGCAAAAACCCTAGGAGAACAACTCAGAGCGGGAGAAGGCAAGAAAAGGAAAGCAAATGGAGAGAGAAGAGCCCTACAAAACCATATGGGTACATTTGTGAGAGTCACATCGGCATTTCTCCCAAATTACTGACTCCTTGAAGCACATACAGCCAAGGGAGCATTCGGATTCACTTAGCATGTCTCATCACGCAGGTGGCACTGATGGAGCAGCAGCCCAAGGGACACATCTGCCCCCTGTCAGCACACCAAGAGCCATGGGGCACCTGCAGTGTCACTGAGCTGGCATGCCCACATGCCACATACCTGTCCCAGTTGCATCAGCTGAAGGAGCACTGAGCACTGCAGCTCCCACTCAGCCCACAGCCCCCAGGACCTGCAGCTGCTCTGCATCTTTGCCAAATCAGGTATCTCACAGGGGGATGTGCAAAGAGGAGCTGATGCTGGGAAGCCAGCTGGGAAACAGGCTGGGAATCTCAGATACAAGCACTCCCACAAAGGGAAAAAAGGGTTATCTAGACCTGGTTCGTGCCAAGTGCATCCACCCACATGCACCATGGCACAGCCAAGTGCTGTAGGTGATCTCCCAGCACCTGTGCATGGCACCCCCCAAATCAGGTGCACTCACACAGCACAAGCAGCCCCTTAGAGCCCCTCTTCATCACATTGGAGCTTTGCAAACCAGGTCCCAGCCATCAGGACAGGTCTTCTGACATCCCTTCTGGATTGCAGAGCTGTCCAGCCATAGCCAGCTGTCCCCAGTCCCCTGCACACACACCAGCCTTGAGATGTTTCCAGCACTGCTCTGGGGAAGGCTCCGAGCTCTCTGCAGAGATGGGCAGCCAGCAAGCACACTCAGTGCAGCAGCAATAAATGCAGATGATGCACATGCTGCCTTGTGTCCCTGGCTGGGGAGGTTTTGCTTCAATTCTCAGTCACTTCAGCTAAAAAGGGGGGATCCTTTGAATAAAACTATTTCTTTTTTTTGGAAGGGGTGCGGGGCAGCAATGAGCAGTTTGTCTGGGAGCCTGGAAATTACAAAATGAGTGTGGTGCACACAAGAAGCTTGTCTTAAGGGTTCTCTGCATCCCTTTCCTCTGAGATGAGCTAAGTGGGATGCACACACACTGCACAGTGCAAACAGAGCTGTCACACCAGCACAGGCTGGAAGCAGCCCGGCCCCACACCCCACCTGCACTGTTTGTCAGCCTGGACCGAGGGGAGTGCTCTGCTTCCATCATCCCAGATAGCCCAGATTTCTGACTTGGCTTTCTGTTCAGCTCTGCTTTGTGCTAAATAGACGCTGCCAGCAGCCCAACAGCTACTACAGCATTGACGAGAATCAGCCAACAAGGGAAAGGCAGCAGTACCCCTGCCTACCTGAATCAAACTTGCTGCTTCCCATCCTAGAGAAACAGCACCGGCTGGCAGCAAGCAGCACATGGCAGAGGAACCACAGCCCTCGGCTCAGCCATGAACATGTTTGTGTTTCCTATCTGAGAGGAGCAGGCTGGGCAGTCCCTAGGAAGGCACACCCTGCACAGCCCATAAACAACCTCCATCAAGCTGCCACGCGGGGTACAGGGCACACGTGACGGTTATCGAACACATCATCTGCAGCTCTGCAAGAGACACCAGCACAAGGGGACACTTGAAACCAGGGGAACAAGGAAATGTAAAGGTTCAGATTCACCCAAATCTGAAGAGCAAGCTTTGGGCTGGGGCTGCTGCAGGAGGCTGGTGATGGAGCTAAGCACACTCCGTGCCCAACTCCCGGCTTAGCTTTGATTTTTCAAAATGAGAAGCTGCTTGGCAGTTTCTCATCAAAACAAAACTAATCCCAGTATTGCAATTCTCTACTTGAAAACACATCCAGAGGGACTGTCGAGTGATTCACACCCACAACCACTACAGGAAACCGTTTGCACTCAGGAGTGTAACAAGCCACCACTGATTCACCCACGTAATTACAGGCAGACACTGATTCACGGCTACTGCAACTGCAGACAGACTGACTCACAAGCAGAGAACTGCAGACACTGGCTCACAAGCACTCCTGGAAACACATCCACGCTGGCATTACCCACAGCGTGGCTATTGTGTGCACACAGATCCCTGGAAAACTTGCTAGCCCCCCAACCAAAGCAAACAGCTAACTAACCGCTGTGCTTTTCGCTGGTGCTCTTGACCTTCACCCCACAGCCATCTTTCCTTCATGGAGGGAACAATATCCACAGCTCAGCAGCTGCTCCTTCCCTGACCCTGTGCTTGCCAAGCACTCTTGTCAAAGCCCGAACCCAGGAGCAGAGTCAAATGCTGCACATGCATAGATGCATACTCAGACGCACAACGCGTGCATGCAAGGTATGCATGGTGCCAGACAGCAGTGCTACCATGTATGTGCACGGACTGTGCTGACTCTATTTCCAGAATATAAGTAAAAGCAGCCAAGAATAATACATTTAGCCCAGGGGTGAAGGAGATGGCAAAAGACTCACCACTGGGCAAAAGCTTGAAAGGCAGGATTATTTACTACACTCTGGCTGGGTATGTAATTATGTCAGCATTCAGCCTGGGTATTGTGCTACTTTTTGTAAACAGTTGGCAGGAATACTCCTACTGAGATGAGGAGCTGGGCTTCTTGTCTAGTGTTGAGAGGGAGCAGAGTGAAGAGGACAAGGTCTGCTCAGAGAAAAAGAAATTGAGGTGAAAGAATGAATTAAGCAGAAAAAGGCAAAGGGGAAGCTGACGGTGAAGTGGGACAGGTGGCAGATGCAGACAAAGAGAAAACAGGAGGAGGAAAGCTGCTTGATGCAGACTGCTGATAACAAGCTCCAGAAGCAAAAGCAGCTGCCCCCGGTGCTGGGCAGCTCCTGCAGCGGTGCAGGAAATGCACGTGTGCATCCCCACACACTGAGCTGTGTTGCACGCTGTGAACCAGGAGGAGATTCAAGGGAAAAGGCTGCAGCCTCCAACCAAGCATGTGCCACAGGGCCCAGGTGCAGCCACAGCCACTCCAGCTGCTCACATCGCTTGGAGAAGAGCAGGAGCAGCGCACTGGCATTCTCCTGAAGCTGCACTTGTGTGCACGCACTGCGGGGCCCCCAGCCAGCACCAACACACCTGAAGGACAGGCAGACACAACTCCACCACCGCAGCAGCATCTCCTCTAAACAGCCTGAGATCCTTTCTCCACCTGGGTGAAGTTAGGGAACAGACCACAGAAGAGAGAGGACCTCCCTGAACCATGCACAGCATCTCCTAGTTGCAGCCGGGTCCTGCCTCACCACCTGTTATTTGTCTTCCTCACAGCTGTCTCCCCAAGGATCAAGAGGTGAGGGAACAAAGCTGCTGCTGTCAGAAGGACTCAGGTGGGCAGGGACCCAGGGCTGCCCTCCCCAGCTGCCCTCTGACAGCAGCAGTCACATCAGAGGGTCCCAAATCCCTTCCTGCCCAAGGATGCTGCTGTGTATGCCTGCAGCCAGTGGATTCCGAGGAGAGACAGTGGATGTAATTGGCCAGGGAAATGAACTACTTACTCCATTATACTTGCCTTGTCCAGACTAGAATCATTCTGGCAGAAGGCAGAGCAAGGAACAATGGATAAACGTTGCAGTGGGAACTGTCTAATGCTTAATTGCATTACGCTGCTCCTTTTAAATGATCCATATCTCAACCCATTAATTCGGGGGGGAAAGGACAGAGCTGGAGACCTTTTCCCTTCCCTCCCATACCAGCCTGAGAATGCAGACCCCCCAAAACTTCTTCCCCCCCCATCCCTCCCTTTCCTCCACATCCCAACTCCACATCAGTGCCCCTTAGGCCTGGCTACAGCATTCGGTGGGAAATATGACTTTGCTTTACCGTGCTGTTCCTCCCGTTCAGCCCTTCCCCTGCATTCACCGTCCAGCTCCGGGAACGAGGATCTCGTCCTTTCCCAGAAATCTCCCCCCACCCTGCACGGCTCCGGCAGCCGCTCCGGACCAACGCGCTCCGGAGTTGTGCGGGATCGGGGACCCTCCCAAGCCCCCCCCGTTCCTTTCTGCCTCCCCCAGCGCTCACCCGCAGACAATAGCCGGGGGGGGTGCAGCCCCCGGGAGCCCCCTCCCCGGTACCCTCCATCCCCAGTGC
>WBMW01006452.1:472230-486984 GCA_013396635.1 Penelope pileata | reverse complement strand
AGTGCCCGGTGGGGGTTCCCCACCCGGCGGAGCCGGGACCCCCGGGGCAGCACTCACCGCCTCGCCGCTGCCCCACAGCCGGGGGGGGCCGGAGCCCGCACCGCTCCGCGGCCCCGAGCCCGCCGTGCCCGGGCTGCCAGCCGCCGCCTGCGCGCTCCTCCGGCCTCGGCGAGGGAGGGAGAGAGAGAAGGAGGGAGGGAAGCAGCATCCCCCCGCCTTCCTCCTCTCCTCCTCCTCCCCGCGCCCCGGAGGAGGGTTTAACCACCCGCTTTGTGCCGAGCCGCCCGCCCCGCAGCTCCCTCCATCCCCTCCCTGCCCCAGGCGATGCCCCCGGTGTCCTCCGCTAAACCCCGGCCCGGCGGTCCCCGCCGCCCTTTCTTCAGCAGAGGATGAGCAGAGCTCAGTCGGCTGCTGCCAGCATCTTCCTACCTGTTGAAGGGTGGGAGCTCCCCGAGGCGTTGGTGCTCTGCGAGGAGGCTGTTGGCACCCCAAAGTGTGCTCCCTGTCCCCCCCAGCCCCTGCTCCAAGCTGCCTCTTCCCTGCCAGGCCCCAAATCCTGGGTCCAGCAGCAGGGCAGAGAAGTTTGGACCGCAACTTGGAACTGCAGAGGTTTCTATTGTAATAAAACAGCATGCAGAGGAAAACAAACGCAGAGGAAGGGGGAGGAGGAGGGGGGAGAGAGGTTAAAATGCTCCAAGGAGTAGGCACTGAAAGCAAGGACAAAGTGGCAGCACCGTGCAGGAGGCTCAGGAGGCTGTGCAGAGCCCCACAGCTGAAGCTGGGAAGACAACAGCTGACAGTAAGGCACATGCAAAATATATTGTCCCTGCAGAGCTCTCCTTGCAGAAACACTCTGCAGGACTCAGCCACAGCTGTGGCTCCGTGGTATAGAACCATCCCTCTGCCACTGAGGGTCTGGAATGAAGAAGGATGATAGACACAAGCACCACTGCCCATCTCAAAAGTAGTCCTAATCCTTATTTTTTTGAGTACTAAAAACATTTTGTAAACATACTTCATAGCAAGAGCTCTGAAGGAGGGCATGAAAATGGTTAAATCCAGTCCAGGTATCAGTTCTCTGCATTTCTATATCAGAAAATGACCCAATCCTTGCTTCCCATTCAAATCATCGCTCAAGAGAGGACTCAGCTGCCAGCAGAGAAGATTTTTTCCCCTCCCTCTCCTCCTCCTCTTCTCCCCTTGCTCTTCTTTGCTCCAAAACATAGGAAAATTCACGTTGGAAGAGATTGCAGGAGATCATCTAGTGTAATCTCCTACTCATAGCAGCTAAGGGTGAGCCCAGGCAGCAACACAAGTCAGCCATACTCATTCACACCAAGTTTCCGCTTGCTTCAAGGTTTCTTCCAGGGCAGATCTCCTCCTGTTCCTGATTTATACACTTGCAAACGAGTGTTGGCAAGGGAACAGGAGAGAGCCCAGGGGGAGGCCCACTGCAGAACCATTCAGTGAAATAACAGCCCCATGGACCTGGTACACCATCTTCCCCTGGGAAGTGATGCTCCACTGGAGAACACTGCTGTGATCCATGCCCAGAGGTAGGACAATGCACAGGACCTTGATATCAACATTGATTTCCTATAGGATCAGAGCAGAGGAGGCCCTAATATTGTTCTTCCTCCTTTCCAAACTGACTCAGCTGCTGGCAAGAGCTGCCTTGGGTAGGAGAACAAGCATGAAACAGAATCAGTGAGATGAGCAGATCCGCAGACGAGTGACTCAAGATTTTCAATGGCTCATATTGAAGAACATTCCAAGATTTACAGGCTGAAGTAACGCTAACAGTCACAGGCAGCAGAAGCCATGGTTCTCCTGAGGCCTGTTCATCCATAAGCAACAGCAATACAGGCTTCCCCAGGAGCAACACAGCTCACTCCACTCTGAGATGCATTCTCAGCTCAGAGGTCTCCTCTGACACTGCCAGCAGCCTGAAACACTCTTGGGAATGAGGCCCTTTATTGAAAAAGTTTTCCTAAAAACCCAAAAATTAAACGAAATCCCTCTCCTTGCAGCCATACCACGCAGTAAATTCTTTGCAGAGGTGGAGGATGTGGCCATAACTGGGGTTGGATAGAAAAAAAGTACAAGCTGGAGAATTACCGGGATGAAGCCACATGAACAGTGCATTGCTGCCAGCACAGCAAGAGGTGCCATACCTGAAACCACCAAAAGTGAGGTCAGCAGATGTGCACACTGCAGTTCTCTTCACCCTCCCAGATGTGCTGGACCCTGATCATCTCTCACTCAGATCCCTGACAGAGCAGGCACCTGTGCTCCGTAGCAAGACCTGCCTGCAGTTAGCCAGGTCAGTCAGAATCTCCAACAGCCAAGCTCCAGCCATCATACTGTGCATAATTTAAGGCTCCTACAGACATCAAAGGAGGCCCTAATCCTCATGGAGGAAGCAGAGCTTTGTCACCCCAGCAAGTGAGAACTCCAACTAACCCATGAGGAAGGAAAGTCCTCCTGTCATCTGGCTGGTGACACCAAGACACGGGGGCTATTCAGCACCACATGAAAGCTTTGATCAACAGGGGACGGGCGACTGGCCAGGGAAGAAGGCATTAACTAGCTCAGGAAGTTCTGCTTTAGGAAGCCTCCTCTAGGAGAGGAGTCAAGGTTATGAATAGCCAGCCTTAGCTAGCCAGAACTACCGTGATCTTTGCTCTGTTTGGAGGAATGTAACCCTCCCCTAAGCATCAGTTTCTGTGGATAGCATCCATCAATTTCAGGAGCATAAAAACATCATGTGAAACCTGTAATCAATTATCTTTTAATGCATCCCTCCATCATAAAGCTTTATTTCCTCCTTAAAATATATTACACCGAAAAAACCCTTCTCCTTTCCTTACCGGCATGCCTGCCTGAACTCTGGCACACTCCAGGATGAGATGGCATTGAGGCAAAACCCTTCTTATGATGATCAAGGTTAAACTTTAAGGCTGTCACCATATTACTGAAGAGTAATCTCTCAAAATGGAAGTACAGCAGCCTGGGAATATCTTGCTTATAATTAGCTAAGCCTTTCACTTCTGCCACCCTGCTCAACCAGCCAGAATAGAAGTGTGCTTAGTTTTAGATCCATGCTACGGTGCCCTTGAACTGAAAGGGATTGCAGATTTAATAACTGCTGGTCTAGTGAAGCATTTAGGCTGGACAGTGCTTTCTGAAGGCACAGGCTGGAGGGAAGGGTTAGGGATGTGCAGCACAGCTCTGGTGCACCCAAGGCTGTGCCATCCCCACTCACTCCACCTGAGACCCAGACTGAGCACCCAGGGGAGCAGCCATGCACACATGGAGCAAGTCCCATTTCCCCCACACGTCACCTAACCCTGAGCATGGCTACAAGTCTGTTGCACCAATCCCGCACCAGGTGGCCTCTGCAAGCTGACACTCCCAAGGTCCTCTCAGGCTGCTGGGGAAGCAGCTAGCCTGCACACACTGAGCAAACAGGTGGCTGATGCAGGCAGGAGACCTAAACAGAAGATGCTCCAGCTACACATGGCTCCAGCTCCCTCAAAAGCTGCCACTTACCCCCAAGGAGCACCATGTTGGCATACTCCACCCCAAAGGTCTGGGAGGGGAAATCCCCCATCACCCCCTTCCCTCTCAAAGCTCCCATCAAAAAACCCAACTCCCATCCCGCTCTCCTGGTGCTCTCCCCCCATCCCCACCATGCCTGCTGCCCCTTCTCCCACCTGCCTGCTCCTTGAGCCCATAGCAGGGCTGCCATCGTCAGAGCCTGCTGCTGCCTGGTGCTTTATTAGCCTGTCTCCATGGCAACTCGCCTACAGCTTAACTCTGAGAGACCCCTATCTCACCACAGCCATAAATCAGCCACCCGCCTGCATCCTCGGTCAGAGATGGGGGTCACGGCTCATCCCGCACACTGCTGGCAGCCCCGACACCACCATCCCAGCCTGGGACATCCTGCACAGGCAGCATGGCAGAGCTGCTGTGTACCACATTGCAACCACCAAGCAGAGCCTGGTAGTGATGCAAAGAAACAGCACCAGCAAGCTAGTGGTTTTCCCCAGTTTGCAGGCTGGAGCCAGCCATGCAAACTCTTCCTGCTTTGGATATGGAGTAGAGCCTTGGGTTGGGACTAGGTGCAGCTGCAGTCGTGCAAATTGAGATTCCTGCAGCACACAGGAAGGGCTGCACCACTGGCCAGTGCCTAGCAGATGGGCACAGCACTGGGCTGAGGCAGAAAGGCAACATTTCCTCCTCTCACAGTAGGCAAGCCTCCTCCACTCCAGCATATCCATACTGAAGGGGACACAAAGCCACCTAAAGTATTGTGCTCCCCCAGCCCCCAAGAACAGCCTAAGAGCAACCTCACCCTCAGCACAGTGCTCCCCTTCAAAGCTTGCTTTCATCAGAACTGCCCTCTGGGTACCCCTCCCCAGTGAACCCATCAGCTGCCATCTCGTGTGCTGGGACGTTAGAAGCAGGTGGCAGGGAAGAACCTGCTGGTCCCCACAAGCAGACTTCCCCACATTCGTACCACATCACACATGATGCAGTCTGCCACTTCACCCATACATTTTAAGCACCCAATGTTGGGGCTTAATCTTGGAAATAAAGGCAAAAGTGGCTCCCAGCACCAGGAGTTTAACCTATATAAACCTGGCAAAGCAGTCGAGGAAGGAAGCATCCCCCCTAGATGGTGCATTGCAGCAACGTGCTGATGGGAAAGAGAAGGGCAATGGGCCAGGGCACAGCTTTCAAATGGTTCACTTGAGACCTGAGGCAATCCATGACAGGGCAGAGAGGGAATTTGGAAAGATCAGGGGAAAATGACCTTTTTTTGCTGGACCCAAAAGGTTCTGATCTACATACAGTCCCAAGGGATGCCTGAGGTGCAACACAATGCTTATACACAGCATCACATAACCCTTGATGCTTTAGATAAGACCTCCCATATATCTGGAGTTCTACCCAGGTTTAGACATTCAGGAAAATCCAAGTGGCTGCTGGGATGGCTCTCTCTCTATATGCCGAGCTCATATATCCACTCAACAACTCAAAGAGCTAAAAACAAAAACAACTTCCTACATGGTACCACTGAGCTCCAGGTCTGTGTCCCAGTAGATGCTGGCAGAGGAAAGCCTTGTTTCTATGACAGAATGCATCCATCCACATCTCAGAAGGCAGACCCAGCTACATGGAGAAGCACCAGTGCTCTTTCAGCAGGGCTAGTCTTGAATTTCAAGAACTATAAGCTGGCAGTGGAACAAATTCATAAAAACTAATGGGCCTGAAAGAAACTGTATTTGTCCTGCAGTCCCTTGGCAAGGGCAAAACTAAACCTGGAGAGAAAGACCTAGACACAGGCTCATCTCTTCTGCAGTTACAATAGCAGCATCAGTTCAAAAACCCCCTATGGAGCCATGAGGTTTCGGATGCTTCAGCATTTCTATTTCTAACATGGTGCATGCTTGTGAAGTCCAAATGTGCTTAAGCAATTTAGGTACCTAATGCTCATAAATCAACTGCATGGAAAGACTGGCTTTAGGGAGCACTGGCTTTAGGAGGGCTTCTTGCTTGCTTTTCTGATCTGGGATCCTTCTGGGTTCATGCTTCTGAGAACCCACAAAACCGAAATTATTTTGTTTCAAAGAAAAATTGGAGTGGCATGAGGCCAAAACCTCGAGCTTGAAACAGAGCCAGACAACAGGAGGTCCACACTAAATTGCTTGAGTTGACAGCATTAGCTGAGGTCTTGGGAAAATACCATATATCCATATTACATGGAATATTATCCCACATCCTACCTTCCCTCCAAATACCTTCCTCAACTTCCTAAGCCAGCTTGACCCTCTCCTTTTAACAAAACCCACGTCTCATTACAGTTTGAAAAAGGACTCCATTTTATATAGCTAGACACCAAACAGCAGCAAACCTCCTTCCTGGCACAAAGGCATGGCTGAGCCTTGGATGCAAAGACCATAAATTCCAAGGGAAGTTTGAACTCTTACGTTCTCCAGAACTTATTGCATTTGGAGGTTGGCTGTACTTCCATTGAAGCAGCAATTTTAGGATCCTCTCCATCAGGCAGGATAGTTAGCCACATGACATGGTTGTAGATACAGCCTGTCAGCAGGAGAGCAGAAGTTTCCTGAAGACATCAGCTGAATCTGCTGCTTTAACAAGGGCTCTAAATGTCACCGCATCGCCTGTGCTATGGTCCCTGAAAGGATGAATATCTTGCCATGTTTGGGAACCTTTACGAGGACTGCAGGAAGCTGAAGGACAGGAGACTGCCTAACGCTGAGTGGATCTCATCAGCGCTAATTAGCTGAAACAAAACAGCAGAGACCCAGGTAATAAGAGCTCTTCACAAGATTAAGGTGAGTGGTGGCTGCAGGGGACAGGACGCTCTGATCTCTGCCTCCTGGAGGCAGAACACAGGGAGCCAACACTGAGCCAGAAGGCCAGTGCTTAATGAGGGAAGGAACTGCTTGGGAAGTTGTGTGACAACCCTCCCCTGGCACGTGGTGAAGCAACCACAGGAAGGACAGCTCTGTCTTGCTGTCACTCACGCAGATTCCTGTGCACACACCATCCACATCGCTGTGCCAGGGGTGGAAGCATGCTGGAGGAGTGGCTCAGCCACCAGTCCCCTCCATCCCTAACTTCCTTACCACCGCCAGTGTCTCATCCCTCTCAGAAACACCTTCAGACACACTCTGGAAACCATTACACCAGAACCGGGGCAACACTGGGGCTTAAATAAGCCTGAGAGGTTCCAAAACCAGGGTCCTGTTTGTCACAGCCCTCTTGGTCTCCACCTCATACTCCCCAGTCTGCCAAGGTAGCAGAAAGCATCAGGCCCCAGGCTCAGGGCAGGCAGCTGGGACTGCTTCCAGGCACAGTGCTCTGAGGCTCCAACTGCCAATTGCTGCTACAAACACACCACCAACAGGCAATGCTCTCCCAGGACCTGTCTGCTTCAGGAGGGTTTTTAGTGTAAACAGATCAGAGACAAACAGCACGAGCAGCAAAAGGAGTTGTGCATTTGATGATAGGAAGACACACGGCAGAGCCAAGCAGCCCCTGCCACAGGGCCCTGAGGCAGGCAGATGTTGTGCTGCTGTCAGCTGCCTGGCAGTGGGCTGCAGAGCCTCTGGAAAATGCCTGTCAGCCTGAGCCAAACAGAAAAACATGGGCCCAGGGATTTAAAGGATGTTCGAGTTGAGGAAATGATGCTGTAATCCAAAGCAGCAGCACTGAGATCAAATTGCCCAACCAAGAGCAGCCCAACACAGAGGGAAGCCCTGAGGTTGGTGAGACTTCAAGGGTCCCACCAGCCCCACTCCTCAAGACATGTGCTGCTCCCATCCTTCAGTTCTGGGAGATTTGAAACAGCAGCTTTGTCTTCTTCCTCCCACACCACCTGGAAACAGGACAAAACAGTCCCGCATTGGCTCAGTCAAACACTTCCCAAAGAGTCAGGGCAGACAAGCTCTTTCATACGCTCCCTAATCCTTGCCTATTCCAGGTGACTTCAGAAAAGCTGCCAGTATGAGCCAGAGTCCTGCTCAGAGCCATCCCTTGTTCTGATACACTGCATCTCCAGTGCTGACTCGGCCCTCAGCTGTTAGGAGCCAGCTGCAGCATCTGAGCAGTGCATTTCTCAGGATTTACCAAAGGAAGCTTCATTCTGTTCCAACTGATTGCATATAATGGGAGAGGATAACAATTAGCAGATTCATTCTGCTTTTTCCCCAACGTGCCCCCATTAGGGAGGAAAGCTCCTCTTGTCTGGGAGCCACTGCATACAACACCCTCTTGATTTGTAATTAGTGGAATAGGAATGCTCAGTCAGCTGGGAAATCTGCCCGAGTAAATGACAACCTGAAGTGCTTTCTAATCCAAGGTGTGCAGCCTCTCACTTTGCTGCTAATGGGCTACAGTGGGGAGCACCAGCATTTGTGCTGCAGCCCCACAGGCATCCAGCAACACCTCTTTAGCTAATTTGCTCCTGAAGCCGCATGCCAGCAGCCCCAGCCCATCACCTGGGAGAACTCCTAGGTCTTGCCAAGAGATCATGGCAGTAATTAAACCACTCAGTCTCTCAGCACTTATCTCCTCAAGGCATCATGGACATATTTGGTTTAAGGAAGGGTCTTGGTCAAGGAATATAGGAGCTACAGAAAAGCAGGAGCAGGTTCAAGGAAAGCCTGCAGCACTATCAGCATGGACAGGACCTGAGAATTGAAGGAACAGAGGTTATGAGTCGAGAGAGAAGCTGCACAGCACCTGGAAAGAACACACACCAGAATATTAACTAAAATAACCCTCTGCTTCTTCTCTCTTAAATCCAGATGCACAGGAGAATCCATCAAGGTAATTTATGGCGTGTAGCTGCTGATGTGCCAATCAAAGGAAGCCCAGAGTAACAAGTGTGTTAAGAGACCTCATCGATCGTTATCTGCACAAACACAGCCTTAATTCCTTCAATCTTGGTTAATCAGGTTACTTTGTTATATTTCTTACACAAAAGGGTAAGCGCTCAGTGGGAAGCATTAGGCATTGGATACACAGCCCCCAGACAACTTCCCTCATCTGGAAGGTAAATGTGGAGGTGGTGTTTAGGAGGGCACATGCTCTGGAGGAAATCTGAAAGGTCTCCAACCAGAGGTTCGCAATAGGACATTTTCTTCCATAAGCAGAAATTTCTCCACTTACAAACCAGCAATATTTTGATGATACCCTGATCACGTGCAGGTGCAGAGATGATCAGAAAAAAGCTTTGCTGAATTCCAGGAGGCTGCAGTCAGCTTACACATAGGGTGCACACGTGGTTTGCAGTGGCCCAGCAGATCTTACTCCATGGATTGCAGACCTGCAGCCAGCCCAGGTGCCAGGAGCTGCAGCAGGAGAAGTAACTGCTGCAGCAGCTTCTTCGCACACCTGCTGTTTCACAGTGCAAGCAGAGGCATCTTTTTCTAGCTCCTACATCTTTTTGTTCTCTACTTGAAGAGAAAGCCATTCTGACTACGTTGGTGGGTATTTCCTTGCATGGACCGATGGGATGAGACTGGAGTGCAAAGTGTTGTGGACCCAAATGTCTGCAGCCAACAGTCTGAAACCTCCCCAGAAGCAGTACCCACAAAGCTGCAGAGCCAGGCACTCAATTAGGAGCACCAGAATTCAGAGCAGCCCTGCTTCCCTCACGTAGAGATATAAGAGCAGCAGATTATGGACTTTTAATTATATAATCCTATTTACTTCACTACAGGACCTCCAGCTCTTTCAGCCAGCCAGATGCATCCATCCCAGACTGAATTAACTCAATGAAGTACAGCAGTTCCTGTTTACAGGAAACTGCTCTTTAATGCAGATGAGGCACAAACAGCAGATAGCCACAGAGCTGCAGAAAGATAGAGTGGAGGCACATCGTGGGAACAGGTTCTGCCTCTGACCTTTACTGAGCACCAGTGGAGCCACTCAAATCCACATTTCCACTGGGAAATTGTTACTGTGCTCCTAAAGGCATTTGAGATCTCTTGGATCTGCCTTCCAGATGTGCTGGGCAGCCACTGCTGCTGCTCAGGAGAAGCATCACTGCAGAGAGCCCTCTGGGGTAAAGTATTCCAAAATCACGACCCCAGATATCTTCAGTTTGACAGCCAAAAATATTCACTGCTTTTTTCTTTTTTCCCCCCTTTAAGCTCTGCGTGTCAATTTTCACAAATGTAAGAAGATAAAAAATAACCTGACTCCCAATAGTGGTGGTGTGAAATTAAGTTCATTACCATGTGTGAATCAGTCTGGCACAACAGTGATGAGTACTACTGCGCAGCACCTGAACAGGCAAAGCAGATCCTGCAATGGACAAAAGAAGACAGACTTGAGAGCCCCATTGAACTCACACCGTGTATCCAGTGCACTCAATGAGACAGAGGTGCTTCAGAGAAGATCTGTGGGGAGGTCAGATAACGGGGCTGTGTTGATGCATATGCACAACAAGGGGTAGAGGATAAGGTAAAAAGAGGCAGGTTTAATTCTCTTCCATCTAAGCTTCTCTGCCTGACCATTTCATTAACATCAGCGTGTAAAATACTGAAGCCTCGCTAAAAGAACAGAAGGTTAAAAATGAAACTAAGGGAAAAAGTCGGGCCAGGAAGACTAATGAAATCAAGGTGAAGAATATCAGGCTTGCAAAATAACCTGGCTGCTCACAAAGGAGCATGACTTCTTGAAAAGGCTGCTCAAAGAGACTGTACTTCACGCTAAGAATAGCAGCTGTGGAAAAAAAGGTGTATAGAGTGGTCAGAGAGAAAGGGAAGGGGGCAGGGGAAAGTTTTCTATCTCTTGGTAGGAAAACACGTATCAAAGTGGAGCTATCAGAGACTCCAGTCATCCTAAAAGCCATGCAAGGCAGCCTCACCAAACACTGCTGACCCCTCCGGTCTCAGCACAGCCCTGGGAGCAGTTTGCAGCCAGGTGACAGTGCCTTTGCTGGACTGAGTTTTGCTGCTGTGCCCTGAGCCTCATGGATCTGCAGGAGGTCTCTTTGGAGTGCAGGACACCAACATCTGGGGCAGCTGTAGATCGCAAGCTGATGTTGGCCAAGGAAGGGTTTCCTTCTCAACTGCTTTACAGGTGATAGTTGCAGTTGGAAGAACTGTAAGACAGCCATGCTTTGGCTGGGGTCACACACATAGGAAGCCAGCTGGGCTGTGCTCTGGGCACAAAAGAGATTCCATAGGATTTTCTACCTTTTCGAAAAAAGTGGGACCTCCACAACTTGAGAAATATAAAATGGAAGTTTTGAAAAGCTTCCGTTTCTGTTCAAGGGCTTGCATTTCTACTTGAAGCTGTCTCCCAGATAGAACAGCAGTGAGAAAATTTTCAGAGGAAAATTCTTTTCATCTTTCTGTCCCCACCTGAACCACAAAAATCAGAGTATTTTTCAGTAGCTACTGCCTTAGCCTCTTTCTCCACTCTCATTTTAGCAGCAGATGTGATGTGGGGTTTCCATTGCTGAAGAAGCTGAAAGGCCTGGTAAGTGTCCCCAGGAGAAAAAAATTCATAGAATCATAGAATGGTTCAGGTTGGAAGGGACCTTAGAGATCATCTTGTTCCAACCCCCCTGCCATGGGCAAGGACACCTCCCACTAGACCAGGTTGCCCAAAGCCCCATCCAGCCTGGCTTTGAATACTTCCAGGGAGGGAGCATCAATGACTTAAACCAGAACAGAAATTTTTGTCAGGTGAAAACAGATGAAACAATTCAGACCAAGGTTATTTCTTGCCACAAAGCCATTTAAAACTGCTTCAACTCCTCTGCCAAGACATTCCCCTGAAGAAGAGGGTTTAGTACTTGCTGCTAAAAATATTTTTAACTTGGGCTAATAATCACATCACTGTAAAACCTTGCGAAATTAAGTCCTGTGATGTACGGAGACAGTAAAGCCCAGAGCCCCAGGAACAAGGCTGTGCTGCACACTGACAGCTGCACTGCAAGGAGCAGCGTGGTCCTGGCCAGCGAGCAACACCACCTGCCAGAGGGGTCTCACAGGGGATCAAACAGCAGGGAAAGGTACTGAGATATGGCGAGATTACAGCCGGATTGGGAACAGCCTTCCTGAAATGCAGAGGCAAGGAAAGGCACATCCAGAGCGGCTTTGGAGTGTGCTGATCGCAGCCTCTGTCCTGCTATCCCTTTGGGAATGCATGGCACCAGAGTGCAAAGTCTCAGGGCACCCAGAGAGAAGCATTCACAGGAGGAAGTTACTGAGGGATTCCCTCCGCTATTGACACACCGAGATAGTTGGCAAGATGCTCTCTGGAAACGTCAGAGATACAGCTGCTGTGCAAGCTCCCTCTGGGGCTTTTAAGAAGTGCCTGACTCAAATGGAAATCAATGCAAGGCTGGAGTCAACTGCTCCAGAGAGAAAAAGCTCTATCCAGAGCCATGCCCAGGCCAACCTCCGTGCATCACCCCAGGGCCAAGCAGCAGTGTCCCAGGACCTGGGGGGGGCTCATGGGGAGGGAGCAGCACACTGGGGGGCTTGCTGTGTTTCCCTTCTGCACAGCACTGAGTTTTTCCCGTTTATCTGCCTTCCGATCTCCTCTTTCCTCTGCTCAGGCTCTACACTTCGGTCACACTTCCACCCCTACACCTGGAACAGGGTCATGCCCCATTCCCAGGGCAGCCTGTGCCCAAAACGTGGCAGAGCTTCTCCTGGAAACCCCAGCATGGACCAACCAGGGGCTGGGAAGTTTGTTTTACCAAAAACATCCTCCCCCCTTCAGTTCCTAGACAAGGCTGGGGAGCAGGAGCTACCTGAAAGCAAAGTCCCTAAAATTACAGCTGTGAGAGACCAGGGCAAGGGGTATTGCTGGCACCAACAGCATCCACCCTCGGGCTTGCCTGGAGGGGACACGCACAGTTTAATTAACACAGCGGGGGAACCCGGCAAACGACGCTGCCAGGCTCCGTGTCCGCGGGGCTCAGCGCCGCGCACCCCCCGGCCCCGCCGCTGTTCCGCGGCTTCTGCCGCCCCCTGGCTGCCGATGGGAGAACCGTGCACAGCCGGGCCCCAAAACGCCCGTCCGGTTTGGACAGCGAAGCACCTGTAGGACAGAAACCTCCCCTGATGCTCACAGGCTGCCAGATGAGCTCTGCAAAGCGGCAGCAGCAATCTGGGTGTGCAAAGCATGTTTTATTGATTGGTATTCCTGCAGAGAAGTGATCAAACAGCGGGCAGGGTGCTCCCTGGGAACCACTGCCCTGCACTGGCAGATAATTCTCGAGGAAGAGTGGTTTGAGAGCTGCTTGCTCTTCATTTTCAGCAAACCCCAAGCCCTCCAGTCAGACAGAGGGTCCTGTCTCCAGAATCCCCCACTCTCCTTTCACACAGCACCTCTGGCAGCCCCAGCCCACATTTCTGAGTGCCTTCACTATAGCTGCTTGCAAGCTAAGAAACTGTAGAAAAATAATAGCATCACTTGCAGACATGTGCCACAGCCGCTCAGATCAGCCAGTGCATTTCTCATAGCTGGGAATGTCCATGGGAGACCTCTGCTTTCCCAGGTTAGTTTCCATTTTAAACACAAGCTTATTCAAGCATGAGCATCCCAGTGATGCATGAAAGTGTCCCTCTGTAGGTAAAGTGACCATAAGATAGTCTTTGCATCTAGACTTTAAGCTGAGCTATGGTTAGCTATTCAACTTTTTTTTTTTTTTTGGAGATACAAACTCCACTAACCCAGGCAGGACAGACCTCAGCCTGTAAACCTGCCCAGCAGAACCACGGGTTGAATCCCTTAACCCAGTAACGACAAATCTGGGGAATTTTCTTGCCTGCACAGCTTTCAATATCCCAGGTGGACACCCAGGCAATCCGCACACACCACAAACCATAGAGGCACAGGCTGTCCCGAAGTCTGCTCCTGCCATGTTCCACACTGCTGCAAGCTCTGGAGGGACCCCACAAAACCATGGGCTTTGCTTTTCTTATCTACCTTATCAGAACCTCTTAGTTGCCCACACCTTGTAGGCAAGACCACTGGGTTCAGCCCCTGGGCTGAAGAACCTTGGATTGGTCTCCAAGAGAAAGATCAGCTTTTAAGAACGATTCAGAGAACATGACATAACAGGGCACCTATTTCTTCAACAGATCTGCTTCCCTGCATTTGTTTGAAGTCTGACCTGATTATTCTTGCGATTGTATTTTTAATGCTCATCAGGTATCCTTAAGAGAATTGATAGTCACTTTTTTTAGATCATGCATATGCAATCAGACAAACAAGATACAGCTCACCTGTTCTTCCATCTACAGCCAAAAGCACATCCTTAATCACTGCAAAGACAGTAATAGCTGATCAGATGGGACACAAGATCACTTTCCTGTCTGCCTTGGGGACACACACCACAAGAGTCATCTGTCTTTGTTGTAGGGACAAATGCTACCCTCATATTGGAATAGGCCAAAGGAAGTGGTCTCTTGCCCATGAAGTTGCCCTATTCGTATTTGGAGGTCATACGTACAGTGCTTTCCTGTTTTCTTTTCCTTTAAGATCTCACATTTGCAGAAGCTCACCTACATTTTTTCAATTGGCAAATTCTGTTTCCTGGTACTTTTACTCCTGTTTTATACTGTTAACCATTGCCTGGGCATGGCCCAGGGGTCACCAGGATCACCCTTGGCACTTTGCAGGGGTAACCTTGCCACGTGTCACTGGAAGGAGAGCCAGTGTAACTGGGCAGGTGGAGCAGCATCAGTTCAGCACCCAGTGGCTCATGAGCTGCCACTCACAGTTTGCTGGGTCACATCCCACCAGGCAGTATGCCCTCAGCACTGGGGAAGTGAGGCAGAGAGCCTATCAGATCTACTGAGGAGGCAATCAGACACCCAGCTGGCCCAGCCCACAGAGTGAACCTGGGACATCAGCTCCAGCCCAGGAGCACACCTCAAGCTCTTCTGATCTGAGGCTTGGCAAGCTTTACAGTGCAGGGCATAAGACTGAAAGGCATCTCCTGTGGCTGGGAAACACCCATCTCCCCCAGGTGCCCGACCAGCTCAGCCCTCAGCAAACCAAGACCAAGGCTGCATTTCTCTCAGCTCTGCTGCTGAGCAGCTGCTGTCGGATGGGCATCCCATCTCAGTTCTTCCCTCAGCACACCCAGAGCCTCTATCCCTGTTGTTAAACCTCCCAGCAACTGGGTTGGATCAGGGACAGTAAGCCTGGGGGTGCAGCAGCACCCCCCCCCCCCCC